>OX578145.1:25092230-25104730 GCA_951213105.1 Amaurobius ferox | reverse complement strand
CATATTTTGATAATCCTTTGATGTTTGAACTTGATTTGTATGTATCGCTTTTGAATATTGATAAATTCATGTGTATTAATGATAATTTAAAATTACGATCATTTTGCCTTATATGGTAGCATCGTTCTCCTTTTGTTAGATATTTCCTTTCATATCCTCTTTACTTAATTTTCATCCGTATTATGTATGAAACAGGGTATGACACTGATCATGTTTTAAATCAGTCTTACTATTTTTATTTATTTTTATCTTTATATATATATATATATATATATATATATATATATATATATATATATATATAAGAACTTCCCTGATATATGAACCCTCAGCGGCCTATCCGCTCAACCAATCGAAAGGAAATTTCAGACATTGTTATTTGAAGGTATGCATTCGAGATTGAGATGATTTAAAACGATAGAGCTCTGACAGTTACAGTAACAGTGATGAAATTGAGAATGGCAACACCCAATTTTTTCTTACGCACATTGATCAGCGCATTGAAAAACCATAAATAGCGTTGGAAAGATACACGTATGGCGAAAATTGGTGGTGTAAAACATTTGCAAAGAAGAGCATTGTAAAAGACCAATGACAACACAAGAGAGGAGAGGGGAAAAACATTTATTGGAATTACAAGTTTTCAACGTGCTCACCTTCGCAGACGATAACGTATTGCATGTGGGAAATTGCTGACAGCAATGACGAACGTAACATCGCAGGAGGAATCTGTATAACTTCACGTTTTATGGCATCTTTCAATTCTGACAAATCTTGTGGATTTGATGTGCACACCTTAGATTTCAGCTAACCCTAGAGCCAGAAATCCATCTGAGTGAGGTCACGGGATCGCGGTGACCCCGAAACTGCAAATTTATGGGAGATGATTCTATCACCAAAGTTCTGTTGCAGCACTTGTCGAACACATGTAGCGACGTGTGGAGGAGCACCATCTTGCATCCGTACAATGCTATTAACGACATTTTGCGGCTGCAGTTCTGGAATTACGTAATTATGCAACATTGTTTTATACCGAGGACCTGTGAAGGAGCACGTTTGCATACCATTGGAAGTGACCTCTTCGTAGAAGTACGGACCGAGAATGAGTGTGCTTGCGATGCCGCACAACACAGTCACTTTAGCTTCGTGTAAAAGCACTGGTGCTACATAGTGAGAATTTTCGTTAGCCGAGTGAACGCGATTCTTGGAGTTTACGTTCCGAGTTAAGGAGAAATGTGCCTCATCCGTGCATCCATCCGTGCGGCCATCTGCTATCTTCATCATATCTGATAAGGAAAACAACGCTGTTGCTCGTGTCCAGGTTACAACATCTAGACGCGCCGGAATCGATAAGAAAACATGTGATGAAGTGGATAAGCGGTTAGGGGCTCATATATCACAGAAGTTTTTTTATGACCACCCTGTATGTATATATATATATATATATATATATATATATATAATGTATATATATATATATATAATGTATATATATATATATATATATAATATATATATATATATATATATATATGTATATATATATATATATATATATATATATATATATATATATATATATATATATATATATTAATCTATATAAATAAAATTGAAAATCTGTCTGTCTGTCTGTCTGTCTGTCTGTCTGTCTGTCTGTCCCATCATCACGGGAGAACGGCTGAACCGAATTTAATGAAATTTTGTGGGTAGCCTAGAAATAGCCCCACTTAAAATTTAGTCCGTGTTTTGAGTTTCTATGACCAGTGGTTCTCGAGATATTAGTAAAAAACGAAATTTTCGTTTGTCTCATCATCACGAGAAAACGGATGAACCGAATTTAATGAAATTTTGTGGATAGCCTTGAAATAGCCCCCCATAAATTTAGTCCAAGTTTCGAGTTTCTAAGACCAGGGGTTGTCGAGATATTAATGAAAAACGGAACTTTTTCTTAGGAGATCTACTCTCTAACTCCGTGGTTTATCTAAACGGAAAGGATGAAAATCGTTTGTTTAAAACACCAAAATGAAATAAAACCTTATTTCCGAGGTTGGTGCAGGTTTTTTGCATTAATTAGTCACTATAGGAAGACATGAATTGTTTGAAGCATGAATTTAAATGGAAAAATCTACCTCCATGGTTCGTGTTTCATAAGCTTTTACTCAACGATGAAAAGTATAAAGAAATCAAAATGGCTATTTAATTTCGCATTTTGTGAGGAAGATTCTATCTTATATCATGTTGCTCGGCAACGGATTGAAATTAAATGTGTTGTTAATATTTATTATTTTTTCTATTTGTATAATAAATAAATGGATGTAAAAATATATTTTATAAATGGACGGTTTGATTGTTCTTTTAATTATATAAATTGCGGACTGCGTACTTCACTTTCATTTATTTTAGCAAAGAGGTTTCAAGCTCATATATTGTGTTTAGCTAATAAACTCATATATTGTGTTTACCCAATAAATTCATTTAGCCGATTGTTGAAACAGAAAAAGAATAGAAAGGGTGTATGTATCTTCTAATACAATTTTAGTGTTTTCATTTTGCATATACAAACGGGATCAGGATATTTTATTCTTCAGATCTGCAAATTCAAAGCTACGAATTTCGCGGAATATCGCTAAATTGGCAACTGTTCTTAAACTTTGCCAAATTGACGGAAATGTCGCCAAATTGATAAAAACTATGCAATTCGATGAAATTAAATTTGTTTTTATAGAGAGTACTGAAACGATGTTTAGGTAGCATTTGTCGGCCAGTCCATCCATCCTACTTAGTAACACATTTAGCGAATTTTAAAAATGTCGCCAAATTGATAAAAATCTTTGTAAATCCATAAAAATATCACGAAATTGATAAAATTGCTCTTAATAAATGAAATCAATCGTGTTTTGTTAGGGAAAAGTATTGTGATGATGTTTCGTCAATTTGTCGCAAAATGGGACTATCAGTTCTACAGTCCCACATGGCGATAAATTTAGAGATTTTTTAAGTTATCGCTAAATTGAAGAAAATGTCGCCAAACCTTCCATGGAGACTGCATTATTCAGATGATATGATTTCCATCAATTTATTTGAAGCAAATGATATCATATCGCTTAGCAACGGATCCAATATGTTATGCGGCATACGATTTTTATTAAATCTTTTCCGATTTGAATAATAAAAATATTTATATAAAATAAATTTCATTGACATTGAGTTTTTGACTGGATAATATCAATTACGGTCTTCAGGTTTAAATATCATTATTATTGATATTTTCGGAGACTGTTGATTCAGGGATTATTGATATTTTCAATTTATTATGGAATTGTTTTATTATGACGAAAATTGTTGAAACTCATACATAGTACGTTGTACGAGTAATCTTCTACAAATGCATGGGTATATCTTCTAATCTACGAGAATATAAGTAGTACAGGTACATTGACATATATTTTGATATATATTGGCATATATTGGAATCAATTACGACCTTCTGGTATTAAGATTACGGGTATTTTTGATACTTTCAATTTATTACGTCATCTCTTTTATTTTGGAAAATATTTTTGAGACTCATATTGCAATACGAGTAAGCTTCTACTAACACACTGGCATATTTTCTAATCTGCGACAATATAAGTAGTACGGGTATGCATATATTGATTCAATTCCTTCTTTTTTTGTAAATTTGCTTACAAAAGGGACGGGACCAGGATGTTTTATTCTTCAGATCTGCCCATGGAGATAATTTTGCATAGGGAGAAGAGATATTCTTAAACTTCTCTTTATGAGCAAGAAATTTAATATTTTAACAGAATTTGCACATGATTGCGAATTATAAATTTCTTTACATTATATACTCCGTACGAAGAACGGGTATGCTGCTAGTGTATATATATATTTGAAAATATTCTAATTAAATGTATAATGTTTCGTATAACAAAAAACTGTAATTCTTTACTTGGAAATCTTGAATTAGATGTATGCATCTGCAGCCTAATGAAAGGGCGCATTTAATTAGGCCTTTCAACTCCAATATGAACTTTTCCAAGAAGCGGAGCACGTGATAATTTGTGATATCTGTTTCCTCCGAATCTTGGACCAAGTGAGTGCTTCTGCGCAAGGTGTTCTATTGCGGTGGAAATCGCAGTCCAGAACTTGGCAAGGTGTTACGTCCTGTAGCTGAATATTTGCCTTACTAAATCTTTGATCAAAACGGTCCAGGATATAGCTCGTAATGCTCATAAGTAGATATTTTTTCAGCTTTTCAATTTTCTTTGTTATACTGTCTATTTAACGATGATAAATAAGTTTACATTTTTTTTCCTGCTATTACAACTCTGCAACTGTAAAATGGGTTCAAATTGATAAATGCATTATTGAAGAATTATTAGAAATACCCTTGACAAGCAGAAATCTAGCATACACGATAAAAATAATAATGTACAGGAGACACTATCCACTATTGTCAAAACATCAAAAGTGTGCATAAGAATAAAAAATACATTTATTTCCGAGGATTTGAGGTTGTGGTTTGTGCGCATAATTAAAAGAAAGCAAAAATCTGAACAAATTATTTTACTAGCCTTGTTTAACATTTTCTAAAAATGAGAATACTTGCAGATTTTAGGATTTAAAATTTTTACAATTTTAATTATTACATTAAGAACATTTAGAATTTGAATTTATGCGTCGTTAGAATTGTATTTAACAAGTCGCAAAATAATGGCAAATTGTTAAAACTTTTGAAAAATATTCTACGAATCGCGTCATTTTATTCTGCATAAAATCCGCTCCCCACTTATACTGAATAACATAACAGTAATAACATTATTTATTATCATTATCATTATCGCCTTTACATCCCTTGAGTGCAACGCGTAGGGAGTAATACGCATTTCTATATGACCTACATTCTAGACCAGAATTCGCGACTGACAAATACATACAGCCATTTAGAGATCCCACATCATGGAGGTGAAAATGAAATAAATGATATTAGTTCCGAAAGAGTAAGAAAATATTCTCAATAGAGAAGTATACATATTTTAAATCATAGGAAACCTAAAAATACTTTTTCACTACGGTGAATCTAAAATAGCTTCCTTAATACATAGAGAATATGCAGTAATGTAAAAAAAAATAAAAGGTGCTACAGATATTTCTTTTTTGTGTATCTGAAGCAAAAATCTGAAAAGTTCTGTGCGTGTCTGATTTATATTTCCCTCCTCTAACTTATTGGGAATCAATAAGCATGAGAGAGAAAGGTCAGAAGAAGAAATAGTTTAGAAAAATAACTTTCTTTCAGGCTTCAGTTTTCATCTTTGGAATTTTATGTAATGCAGTCCGTTTAATGTGTTTTCCGTTTTATGACATTATCATTTACGTATATTTTGCACTGAAATAGTTCTATAAATTTTAATCGTCAAATATTGCGTTTATGAGGCTGTAATGTTCCATACTGTGAAATATTTACACTGGAAAGGAAATAAAAGTTAAGAAAATCAGATTTTGTTTCGGAAAACTCTTAGCAACTGATATCGCGGAGTCATTAATCGTTGCATACTACTGCCCTCACAGCAAAGATCGTCACATGTGTGACAGTGACGTTTTAGTCATGTGACACCTGGGTCACAATGTGACATCATATTTGTGACTTCTATGCGACGTTACGTATTAGTAATTTTGTAAATTCATTGTGACTATATTCTGTGATGCTTCCACAATTTAATTAACACGTATCAATGTGACGACATTGCAAATGCAATTACAATGTGACGTCACAAACAAGTTAATATGCGACGTCACAAACGACCATGAAAATGACCAAAATAACTTCGCCGTGACCTCAATATAACATTGCCGACACGTACTGCGACATCCTCTGACGTCCCAAAGTCACAGTGTGACGTAAATCTTACGTCAATATGAAAAAAAATTGCTATTAGGGTGATAGCATATTACTTTATGTGACCTGCAAGCTCCACTTCGGGTTGAATAGTTTTATCCTAGGTCTTCGAACCCATAACAGCCGGGTTTCAATCTCAGGTGTAGCTAAAGCTTTGTTTAAGCATATGTGCTCACAATTAAAAATCCACTTAAACCAATTTGTCAAAGTAGCTATAGCTATATATAAAACGAATGGTGAGAATTATTATATAATTATATTATATTAAAGTATAGTGATTAATTTGCTTATACGGCATTTTTTTACTATGGGTAGCCCTCCAAATTTACCTTTATAGTGATAGATTACTTGCGTTTTGTGAAAAGTATATCTCTGGTCATTAACTACTCCAATTAGCTTTAAAAATCATAATCTTTTATTTAGTAGCATTCAAAGGTTGCAAATTATTACTTACAAATATTTTTTTTACAATACATTATTTTAAGCTTTCTATAGGAGAGGGACATAAGAGGCCGTATTGTGAAGCCATATTAGTTTCCCTAACGCTAATAGTTCTTGACCAATTTGTTTAAATACAGAGCTGGTAACCTTGCGTACATGTTAAATACATCTAACCACACACTTCTGAACGTTGGGCACTAACAAATAGTGAACGAGTCCGTTTGACTATATTTCAACTTCAGTTTTGTGAACAATATTTTTCTCACATGTCTTTTACATGTAGGCATACTTTGATTTTTTTACCAGTTTTTCTTTTCTCAAATATTTTACATGTCTAATATTTTCATAAGTCTTCCAGTGTTTTTTATAACCTTGCTGTGGGGAAACACGCCTTTCTTATGGCCCCCATTAACTTGAAGGACCTTGCTTTCTCCCTATGTTGGTTTAGGACCAGTGTTGATTGGCTTCCCCTTGTTGACGCAGATTCCTCGTACATTTCCTCGTAATCGCTATCATTTCCTCCGCATGGATGTCATGTTGTTGGGCGTAGTGTTTTCTGCCAACACTGCTGCGTCGGGACAACATCTTGTGATGGCTAAATGGTACAAAAATAAACTATCTTAATCCAATCATCCTGAGATTAACAGGGATCAGATGTATATCACTTACAAATTGAACCAAATCCCATTCGTAATTATATATTCTTATACAAATACGAACACTTAGACGAACATACACATAGAGATATTTGATAAAACTATTGATTTTTGTATTCATGAGTGCCCAAAACTTGTAGATCCATCAAAATATGAACCTGGGATTTTTGCGAAAAGGACAATACTCTCTCTTAAAAAATACATATGTATGGTTGAAAAAGTAAAATGTCTGTAGAGAAAATCGTGCCATGACTATATCAGATTTCATTTTATTGATCTCATTGTATTTATCTTCTTTCAGAGTATATAAATGTGTAACATCATTCATAACTCTAATATCATTTTCGTTTGATTTATCTTGTGAAGGCAGATAAATTGGTATAAATACGAGTATAGTGCACACCAGACGATAAATGCCTGGGATCAATATTGTTTACGTAGATTCGAGCAATACTGAGTAGGATAAAAATCTCATCAGAAAGTTGTCAAAAACTATTTCAACAGAAGATATTTCATCAATAAAGCGTATATAACATTCTGTTGAAATCGAAATTCCTAATAAATTGGTTGAGTAAGCAAAGCTTTGGGATTTAGAGGTTCGATAAAAATGCGAGGTTTCTTACTTCTGGAACAGCTGTTTATATTTGAGAAAGATTGTATTTATATTAAACTGGCTGTCTGTAGAGATATGAAGATTTTCGTGTGCAAGTATCCAATTTTCCGTGGAAAGTTAATTATACGATAAAGAAACTTGTAAACATAAGCATCCGATAAGCATTTTAAAAAGCCAATACGTGGAGACTACATCTATATTTCAAATTATATTTTTATCAAATTGATATAAGTTAATGTGTTGCACATACCGTCAAGTAAAATAAATTAACTGGAGTATTGGATCAACTCGACTTCCTCAATCCAAACTCTGTTATAAAGAATCTTGTGTGGGTTTTTTCTGCAAATTTTACAAGAAATATATTAAAAAATATGTATAGTTGCTTCAAATATAGCATATCACCCTTCATTTTAAAAGGCTTGAAGAAATCGTTTGATAAACCTTTTCTCTTCGAATGATGATTTTTTTCTTTTCGAAATGTAAAAAATAAATCACAAGCAATTCAAAATGTTATTCTGGTATGAAAATGTTGAGTTGAGCCACTCTCAGAAAATTTTAAATAAAATAACTAATTCAATTTCCAATTTAAACTTTTAAACTTTAAATTTTAACATTTTAACTTTCAATTAAATAGTATTTTCAGTAGTCAAAAATCCAAAAGTTAATGGATGCAAATAGAATATGTTTCAACAGTATAATTGAGACAGTTCAGTCACGCTAGCGGATGAAGAATACAACACATTTTCTTAAGATTGCACTTGAATGAAGGGAGGCCAGTATAAGTTCGATTTAAAAAAAAACATATATGGCTCAGAAAAACACGGGGAAGGTGTTGAGACCTAGATCGTCCGACCTACCAGAGAGGTGTAGGATAACTGTTTGAACAGCCGGGAAGTGCCACATAACTTAGACCGGAACCCAGTGGGGGAGGCATCTACAGGGACCGTGCCCTCCTTCCCCTACCACCAACCTCTCGGAAGGACTTGCGGACACACATGTTTAACGTGATCGTACTCCGCGTGAACACGGCGGCTGTTTTGGCAGTGGCGGGAATCGAACCCGGGTCTACCGAGTGCAATTCCCGTGCGCTAACCACGTGCGCTAACCCCGCGCCTTACGGGGAAGGTGTGTTCGATCTACAAAGATGTATCCTTCAATTTACGAAGGGAGACCATCAATATTTACGGCTCAATGTCAGTGGCTAAAATAGGTGGCATTTCAACCAATTATAGCATTCGCAGGAATTTCAATTTTTCTGTCAGCTTGTGTTATTCTCATTATGCCAACATATTTACATATCTATGGATATTTTGATATTTGTATGAGTTGCATGAAGATATATGACGTTATTATATGAACAGAAGTTGTCTGTAAAATACTTTAGCGGGGGTGTTGCGAAACAACGAAATAATTCATACATTTTAATTCCCCGAAAATAATTTCTACGAACTCCAGTTTTTATAATGAACTTTTAAGTACCTACACACTTTTATTATAAATTAAATTTTGCCTTCATTTTAAATTTTCTGCTCATGCAGTAAGAAAGTCAAGAAAAATATTTAGATACTCCATTTCATTTTATGCTATTCTTTCTAGTTAATAACAGAAATCTTATAAATGATCATTATGCTTATTCTGTCTGAAAGCTCCTATACTTTTTTTACCATCATTTTTTGTCCACCCTTTTTAATCGTTCATCCAATACCTTGAAACTTGATACGCAAATGTAGATTTTGGATTTTCGGTTTGAATACCAGGAAAAACAATACTAGCGTTTCAGGTTAAAATGGTAAAGGACAAAAAATATAAAATAGTAATGTGTCTGTGGGGGGGGGGGGGGGCGAGCGAAATTAAAAAAATACAAAAATTAGTCGACTGAGGTATGAAAAATCAGCCGCATTGGGACTAAGAGTAAAATAGAAAATTTCTCACTTTTGTGGTAACTGGTGAAAGATGGCATTGAGAAGAATACATTGTTATCGTTTATTTACTTAAAATAAAAGTAATTAACAAATAATTCTGTAAAAAATTGTAGTTATCCAAACTCGTAAAAAAGTGGTCGTAAATCGTAACATTTGTATATTACTATCATCGCAGCAAAACCCACCATTACCAAATTCTGTTGAAATTAAAATCCCTGATAAATTGGTTGAGTAAACAAAGCTTTCGGATTTAGAGGTTCGATAAAACTGCGAGGTTACTTTGGAACATATGTTTGTATTTGAGAAATATTGTATTTATATTAACCTGGCTGTCTGTAGAGATGTGAAGATAGTCGTATTTAAGTATCCCATTTTCCGTGCAAAGTTAATTATACGATAAACAAACTTGTACATACAAGTATCCTATATGGCATTTTAAAAATCCAATACCTGAAGATTTCAGCTGTACTTTAAATTATATATTTATCAAAGTGCTATAAGTTAATGTGTTGCACATACCGTCAAGTAAAATAAATTTACTGGGGTGTGACTCAACTCGACTTTCTCATACCAGATTGTAAAGTAGCTTGCTTTTTATACCTATTATAAAAAAGTTTTTATTATTTTTCTGCAAATTTTACAAGAAAAATATTGAAACAAATGTATTGGTCCAATTGATCACAATTATAGCATATCATTCTTCATTTTAAACGGCTTGAAAAAATATTTGAAAAATCTTCATAAAAATCTTCGTAATTTCTCCTTCCTTTTAAAATTTGAAAAATTAATTACAAGCTGTTTCAAAAGTTATTCCGATATACAAAAGTCAAATTGAGCCACACTGCAGTTAATTTTAAATCAAATGACTAATTCCATTTTACCCTTTTCCCGTCAAATAAATAGTATTTTCCGTAGTCAAAAATTCACCAGTTAACGGAGGCTAGAAGAATATATTTCACCAATGCTATTGAGACAGAGCAGTCAAGCTAGTGGATGAAGAATAAAACAAAATTTCTTAAACGATCCAATTCACAAGGTTTTAAAGAAATTCATGCAGCAAGCCAATTATTGAATAATTATACAGGTTTATCGTGTATTTTATACGGATGCATTATTTTATAGCGCTGCTTAGTGAGAGAGCTTTTGGCCAGAAGAGCACCTTTATTATGGTCGATAGGTCGAACTTGCTTTCTGTTAAAGATAGGTTAAGAAATAAGTCTATTATAAAATAAAAAGAACTTTGCAATATGAGTTATAAGAATTTTGTGCTGTAGCAACAAACGACAAGAAATCCTAAAAACTAGTTTATTACCCTCCCCCTCCACACCCCCCAAAAATAATAGCAAAGCATGTAGACATGTAGAGTGCGCGACAAAATAAAATTGACTTCGTAATACACAAAATGTTCATCTTTTACCATCGATGCATGCTTTTAGACATGTAATAAGACCCTCGTGTTTTTCTAACGTATCTGTATTTTTTTCTGTTACATGAAGATTAATAATTATCTCTTAGAATCGATACTAGGAGTTATTTTATAGGTATTGTGATAGGACGACATCTTTAGTACTCATTTTTCAACATATTTCGATTCTGTACGAGTCTCGAGTTACTAGACTGGTCCATGGCATTCCCGAATAACCTTTATCAATCCAAACGTTCCTAAACACCTTGTATGAAAGTTCCTAAACACCTTGTATGAAACATTGCCAATCCAAATAATAACGAAAAAGATCAATCATGCATAAAGCATTGATCATGCAACAGATTCCAACTGAAATGCAATTTTATTTAAACATATCTTAAATACAATACATTCAAAACTCACATTTCTTAAATTATTACAATACTACAATAATTTATTGTAATTGGACAAGAAACATCGTCTGAAAAGTCAATGCGACACATCGTCTGCTTCTTCATGTAAAATCGATGACTATTTCATTCATATCACTTATATTCCAGACTCCAGAGCTAAATTTTAAGTTATAAAAATCAACAATTCTTATACAACTCATCTTACAATCGTTAGATGTGTTTGCAGTCTGCATGCTATAGAAATTAGACTTTGTTGTAGGAAGTTTAATGGTCATCTAAAACATAAAATATTGTAATTGCGTTGGCATAGATTTTAATTACACAGATAATGTGTAAAAATTAAGCGGTTTTATGACGGATGCAACATTAAACATACATTTAAAAAATCTTCAAACATCAATATTTTTAAACAAAAAAAGAAATGGATGCCATATTTTATTTTGAAATGAATCACATGATCTCTTTATGATATGGGTGTAATTATTATTTCAGTTTTTATTTAAAAAACTACTTAACATATTTGCTGAAATAGTTTTAAACATTTTACTTAATAATTTGAATATTTCCCAACATTTTCGAAGCAATTTGTGAATTTTCACTCCTTAAAAATGTTTGAAAAATGATGTCCCATAGGGTTCAATGTATTTCATTTTTTCAAGCCGAATTAAACCCGAAACTAATTGGGTGATATTATTCATTTTCATTCCTATATGTCCCACAGACCGTCTGAACAACATACTAAAATTTCATTTTGATAAAGTCATTTTTGCGGCAGTTATCGTGCGAAAAGGCAGACAGACAGATTGAATAAAGTTATAAACACTTTACAACTAAAAATTTGGAGTGTTGAAAACATATGCAGGGAAATCTCGCTCGCTGGAAGTCCAACTTTTTATCCTCAATTTTATTAAATATCAAAATCGTTAATTTTGCTTAAGGCGAATATGCTTTGGGATATTAGAATGAGGAGAAGATAATGTGATATATAAATTCAGTAAACTAAACATAATTAAATTAAATAGGTAAATACTTATTTACCAGTCTTCATCGATTCTTACTCTGAAAGTGAAATTATTGATTTATGATAACTGTGGTTCAAAAAAAGAGAGAGAAAAAGTTTGTTACTTTTAAAATTATAATAATAT
>OX578145.1:25084730-25087230 GCA_951213105.1 Amaurobius ferox | reverse complement strand
TCTTATTATAAAAAATTAGCGACTGGCAACTGGATGCTCTCTAACATCCAAGCTCGGTATTCGAGAACTTGTTGGGGTTCTCCTAGATCGTTATCCAGCTACCAACAATATCCTTTATCCTCTATGACTATTCCATCTTCATTCGGTACTTCCAACCAGTATTCCTTGTTCACTTCATATAACTTTCAATCGTACAGCCATACATCACTAAATAACACACTTAAATTTAAATCTTGTAAATCTAATAGATGTAAAACTTGTCCGTTTGCTAATAGTAATCAGATCAATTGTAACAATAATCTTGTCTTCTGTAAAACATATAATTTTATCTACCAAATTGTATGTAAAAAATGTAATATGTCATATATAGGTCAAACCAGCAACCCTCTGCATCTCCGAATTAACGTACACAGGAATCACATAAAAATTTTTTCAAATAATGCAACTTCCTTTAATGAATCAAAATTTGAATACGAACATTTTTCTAAACATGGGTTCGACAACATTGAAATTAGTATTCTGTGTATTCAAAAAAATTCCTATGACAGATTGTTTCTTGAAAATGAATTCATTTGTGCACATAAAACTATTTTTCCATATGGACTCAATCAAATATTTAATCATCATAATATAGTTAAAAAGTCCTTTAATTCTCCTAATGAAGACCATAATATTTATAATTCCTTCAACAATCATAAAAGTAAATCAAAAAGAACTAAAAGAGCAAGTAAATATAATAAAAAATTGCCATCATTATCTGAACTAAAAAATGCCATCCTTCAGCAACATGCAAATTTTAAAATTACTTTTGATTGGAAACAATGTAAAAACTGGATTTTCGCAATTAAAAAACAGCAATTAAATATGGTATATAACCTTTTTCTAAGTACTGCATTTGATAACGTTCATTTTAAACATTTATTCTATGATTTGCTCATTACCAGAAGTAAAAATCTTAATGGTTATTTATATGTCACAGACGTAAACTTTAATGACGAATCAAAACAAAATACTAAAATAAACGAATATTGTACCTTGAATTTTACTAATTCTGTCTTAAATAATCTGAAGATAAATAATTTTTTAAAATCGGTTTCCAATTACTTTCCAGTCAAACATGTAAATCCTAAAATTGCTTATAAATATGATAAACCGCTAGGACGTTATATTTTCAACTATAATCAAATTGCCAAATCAGTAGATATTAATCAAAACTATGAATTGGATAAAGAGTCATATTGCCACTGTCATTTAGAAAAATACAAAGACTTCGTAGATAAACACCATGGGCATGTTATAACGGGAAATCTAAATATTATTAAATATGATGCACTAAGATCACTGATGTTACTGTGTACTAAGTACCGTCTACCTACTAAATTTAAACATAAATTAATTTGTAAAGGTTTATTTCTTGACTTAAATAAATTTATCTATAAAATCAGTTATAAATATCAAATCCCTGTAGAAGCCTTTAAACCCTGGAGAGTCTTAATAGAGCAATACTTAAATCATTATATATATAATCAGAAAATTAATAATTCATATAAACTTAATTCAATTAAAAATGATATTAAAGAAATACAAAATGATTTTGTCATTACATATGTCGATAAAGCATGTGGAAACTACTCAATTATATGTAAATATTACTATAAAAATACCCTTCAGTCACACTTACTTAATAATCAAATCTATAATTTACATAAAACTAACCTTAAAATCTTATACAATAGAATATCAGCCAAATATAAGCAAATCCATCTAAAAAATAGTTGTAATAACATTCCATATATTGTTTTAGTACCCAAGTTTCATAAATCCCCTGTTGCTTTTCGAACCATTACCAGTGGGCATAATTCTTACATTACTAATGCTGGAAAATTATTATTAAAGATATTACATGAAATATCCTTGTCAGATGAAATCTCAAATAATTGTCATATTGTAAAAAACAGTTTTGAATTAGTTAAGAAATTGAAAACTCTTACAAATATTCGTAGTATTTATACCTTTGATTTCAAAGATTTGTTTAATAATATTAATATAGATGATCTGTATAAAGTTATATTAGGAATTTTTGAAAAATATAATATCAACCTAAAATATTCAAATTTTCTATTTAAAAAATTACTTAACTTCACTCTTTATGAGAATTATATTCAACATGGTGGTACTTCTTTTAAACAACAGGTTGGTATCCCACAAGGGGTGTGTGCCTCATCATTGTTAGCTAATCTGTATTTATTCTTCTATGAAAAAAACATGAATCCAAGCTTGCATAATATGCACATGTTTAGATATTTAGATGACATTTTATGTGTATCCCCAAATAATAATATCCCTATAGTATTAAACTTTTATCCAAAAAATTTACAATTAAATGCAAGTAATAATGACACAAATGTTGCAAACTTTTTAGATTTAAATTTAAATTTACAAAATTGTAATATGGTTATAAACTTGTATGATAAAAGACAGGATTTTAAATTTAATACAT
>OX578145.1:24861049-25078549 GCA_951213105.1 Amaurobius ferox | reverse complement strand
ATATACACACATATACATATACACAAAGCCATCACTTCAAAAGCGTTCGGTTCGAGTTTAGGGATGTTTGAAACTCGAATTCGAATTTTCGACCTCGTCATAATAATGTTTCTATATATTATACTATGTATGTAGGGAAATTAAAAAATCTGATGTGGGCAGCACATGCCTTTCACTACAGACGCCAATTCATTTCCCCTCTCTGTCTTTGATAATGCAATAAATTGAAAGCAATTGAAAGGAATTAGATACGGATAAGTATTTAAAATTACACTGGATTTGAGGTTTTACTTAAGTTTCCGTTTTCATTTGACGATTAGACGTATTTCCGAAGTATTTCAGAAATACTAAAAAAACGTAAATAATCCCAAGAACGGTTAGTTCCTGAGTAATGGGGTTTCGTCTTCAAAATATACGTACAAAACAAGTACTAACCTTTTACTTACGGGTGGGACAACGTCCATCCCAAACGAAGAACCTCTCAAAAAGACAGGTATTTGACAACCCATATCCCAAATAGGCATTGGCGTCTATGGACGCCAATGTCTGCAAAGGAGGATCGAACTGTTTGGGATAGGGTATGTCAACAACCTGTCTTTTGGGATTGACGCCTTGGGATTGATGTCCTTGGGATTGACGCTGTCCCACCCGTAAGCAAAAGGTTAAATTGATGCATTTAAGTACATATATATTCTTTTATTTTAGTTTTTGACAATTTTTGAGAGCCATTTCGCAGAAATAGCAGGTTCTAATTTACCGAATCATACCAAAATTTAAACAGCAACAATGTAACCAACAAGAGACTTACCAACCAAATTTTGTGAGATTACTTTGAATATTTTTTGTGTTATAGCGGATACGTGCATTGCACCAGTTATACATTCTTTAACCACAATATGGTTCACTAAACATGAACTAAGGAAAATGCAGTCCTTAATCTATACGAGAAATAATCGGTTATTTTTGTTTGCTTGGATTTTGTACTGAATATATCCGCCACATGCATTTTTCAAACCATGTAGCGAATTTAGATGTGCTTGTGGGTTATTCGCCATTGAAGGATTGAAATTCTGTTACGTTTTAGTTTTATGTAACACCTACAGCTATTAAATATGAGTTGAAGTCCAACTGTCTTTGTGTATAATATTCGAGTGTATTAATATATTATCAATGCTCTATTTGGATGCTGCTTAACCAAATTTATGCCGCTTAACCAAAGTTTGAGAAGGGAAAAAATTATCGTTACTTACAGGTTTACTAAAAAAACTTACCGTTATAGATAAGCTTCTAAAATGACTCCGTTAATGAATGTTTAAAAATATTTCTTATCCAAAAGACTTAATTTTCACAGCTTTCTCTGAAATGAATTATTAATTTAATTTAAACGCAAAACCGCTTCCTTGAAATTGATTTATGTGTTCCATAGTTAGAAATAAAATTTGAATATATTTTCTTCAAGGAAGAATAAAATATTCTTCCATTTCCGATGCATTTTAAATTCCATTACAGAAGTTTGAAAGATTGAAAATACTTATGTAACCCGTTTAGACTGACTTCAGGAGATTTAAAAATAAAAGGAAAATGTGGGCGAATGTTTCAGAGATATGTTATAGGCGGGTGAAAATGAAAAATACGTAGAAAGAGTTTTATATGATGTAAAATAGTTTAAAATAAGATAAAAAAAACGACAGAAAAAGATGATAAGCATATTTTTAAATATGCTTTAAAATTTCAGAACCAGTAAAAAATTGTTTTCACATAATATTATATGAAATATCGGGATTATTTAAATATGCATTTCAGAAATGTTTTAAGATAATACATTCAATATAATCATAATTATATTCGCAGTATTTATTATATAAATTCGGGATAGCTGTAAATCTTATGATATCAACTTCAATCCATGATCCTTTTTAGGTGAGATATCTATTTCATGATCCTTTCCCTTTAAGAAATTCCTCAATCCATAATCCATTCAGAAAGTTTTGCTTCACGACGACTGAGGATGTTTAATGTGTGTTATTTGTTTCTTGATGATGCATCAATTAACAGAATATAAAAATTGCTTAATGGACGTTAATGGAATAAGATTATTTTCATCAGCAATGGACATACATATTTCTTTTTGGTCATTGGCTATGCATCCGTAACGAATTCTATATTACACAAGTGATCACTTTTGTATATTGCAGTCATGCCGATATACCTAATCTATGTATAATGCCTTTTACTAACCAAATGTGAATGGTCGGTGATTTTTTGTATTTGCTTACAAGATACCGAATCTTGAAATTTATGTTAATAATGTAACATGACCAATAGTCATGGTTAAAAGACTATCAAAATATAAGATAGGGAATAATATCAATAAAATTTAAGGACTTCAATTCCTCTTACATCTATAATTACTTCAGAAATCGAAGGCGGTAGTACAAAAAACAACGAATACCGTTATAATTCGTTATAGAGTGACGTGAAGCATCCCCATTTACTCGTACTATATTTCAAATGAGAAATGTTTATAAGCGTTTTGTGAGACGATGGTATTGTTTAATTTTTTTATTTTACAAAATTATACAGGTTTCATATATTAACTAGTATACAATGTAATTAAAAAAGGATGGGTCAAACTTTGCGAGGTGGTAGTACACGTCAAACTAAGCATTTTTGGTCAGAGTTTACCGGGTCGCAAATGAAATGTAAAGGAGCCAGTGAGCCCTTAATGGTGGAACCGATGAGGTGAGACGAAAACACAAGAATGGCTTAGAAGTTATAAAATGATATTTAATATACAATAATTACAATAATGGTTCAAAAGAGGAACCGTGAACCTAAATGCACGTCACACAGCGGCGATGGAAGTATTGACGAACTCTTTCGAACAAACGCATGTCGCGCGCTTCAGCAACAGCGGTCGGAATTCTGACGACGAGTTCCTCTTAAGATTCAAGGGGAATGTCATAGACTGGACTCTTGAGATATCCCCACAAAACTAAGGGGGCTAAGCTATGGAACCACCTCACCCAATCCATCGCCCTGTAACACCTTTACGTTTCATTTACGATCGGGTGAACTATGACGAAAAATGCTTGGTTTGGTGTTTACTACCACCTCGTAAAGTTTGGCCCATATTTGTTTAATCATCATGTATATACCCGACAATGTCCGTGTTTTGAAATATATGAAAATTCTAAACCCATTCATATTGCTTTTAAAGAAATCCCATTAAAGTTTTACATTTAATTCCCTTATAAAATAGACATGTATCAGCGAAGGAAAATCTGAAACCAAAAGCACAAAAGTATGAAGTTTGCTAAATATAGGAGAAAATGCAGTGTCTAAAACGGTAGCAAAAGTTATTTCCGAACCAGTTTTTAACCCCTTACAACAATCATTTTAAAATATGTGAATATTTGAATTCACACTGCTGTGGTAGCGAAATCAGTACCAAACAGCATCTACTGACTCCACTACACACAAGGACGTGATCGTAAACCCAAATTGCCAAAAAGAACTATAATTACCATATTTAATTTTGTCAACATTACCAATAAAAACACCAGGTTCAATTCAATTTTTAAAGAGTTTCCCAGTTTAGGAGAATTAAATCCTAAATGATGTACAGTGAGTAAAGTAAGAGGGCAACCACAAATAACCAGGCTCATTTATCACACAAATTACTATTTATTTTAAGAATTTCAAAGCCAACATATATATATATATAATTATCTTTCAATTTAACCAATGTTAATCAGAGCTTCACTTCAATAAAAGAACAATCACACTTTTATGCTCTGTTCAAATTTATATATCAAACAATAATTAATTTACAATAATCATATGATTTTAATCATGAATCTAAATTAACCATAAATGTATTTTAATCATGAGCCAAATGTATTTATAGAAATTAGTTCTCATTATGCCAGTGCTGCTTCGGAATCACGGATTCCGGAAAAAGGAAATGTTACCTGAGCTCTTAAGTTACAATTTTGGAGAAACAGATTTTCATCAGATAAGCACGGTTTACGGCTGAATCAAAAAGTTCTCAAAATGGATAGACGAGGAAAAATCCAAAAACCTTAGATACAGGACATCAGTCTAGTATGCACCAATCCGAACCATTGCGGAATAACTACTCCAAAACCCGGGGTCGATGTCAGATTTCCTGGAATAAAAAAAAAGATTTTAGAAAAATGTTCAGAAGTATTATTGAAGGTTTCCAGGTTCTTCTTCTATCAGCTCCAAAAAAGAAGGGGCGGTTTCCTTTAGAACCAAATGCCCATCTCCGCCAGTTTAGCCATTTCGGCCAAAACTCCTTTGTCTAACCCTTAGACAATTTCTTCATGCGACCATCATAGTCGGAATCTCCAGCTCGAAGAGAGCAAACTGTGGGTCGTTCGGGCCCACGCCAAGAAAGTTCTCCTCCGCTGCGCCTCTTCCTGATTTGACAGGCGCGCTTCTCCAAGTAACAGGCGATCACACGTCACGCATCCCAGCCAGACGCAAATCCTAGACATTCTCACGAATTCTCAACCAAACTCGCTTTTCAGTGCGATTTCAATAGAAACAAGTCTTAGCGAAAAACACAGCACAGGCACGGAGGGAAAAAGATATTTCTCTCCTCGAAAATAAGAAAAAGGCTCATGGCGCAGAAATGCGACATGACACTGCTTATAAAAAATGCTTCATTAACTTTAATTTAATTCCCCCCCCAATATAAAATTTAACGCATAAGCGGAGGCAAATCTGATGAATAAAACATTCTGATTCCGTTTGCAGACCAATGTAATAAAATATAAAATTAGGTAAATGTACGACAAAATAAAGCCTCTATAGAAATGCGAAAAAAATTCCTGAAACTATTTTTCCTGTTACAACAATTATTTTAAAACATGTGAAAACTCCAAACGAAATCATATTGCGTTTTGGAAAAAATTCACTAAAACATTTAATTTAATCCCCCTATAAAATGTATAAGAAGTATATCAGAAGTACGCAACATCCTTGTTCCGTTTGTAGATCAATGTATACAAATACGTATGAATTTTGTTAAAATTATATTGACGCTTGGATTTGCGCCAAGTCTACAGAAGGGAAATTTTTGTTAAAGGACCAGTTATTACTTGTTAACACTTTCCAACTTAATTGAAAATTGTTTATGACTTTGTTTATTCTATCTGGCTGTCTGTCTGTCCCTTCGCACGATAACTAGTGTAAAAATGACTTTGTCAAATTGAAATTTTAGTGTGTTGTTGAACTGTGGACATATGGGAATGCCAATGAATAATATCACCCAATCAGTTTTGGATTGAATCCGGGTTGAAAAAGTGAAATACATTGAACCCTACGGGATCTAATTTTTCAAAAATTGTATAAGCTAAGTTAAAATTCACAAATTGTTTTGAAAATGTTAGGAAATATTTAAATTATCCCATGGAATATGTAGAGAAAATTTGACTAAAATATGTTAGGTAGTGCTTTAAATAAAAATTAAAACAATAATTACACCCATATTATATGAAGGGATCACGTGACCCACTTCAAAATAAAATGTGGTATCCATATTTTGTTCCAGCGTCACAATCGTGATTTTTAAAGCCCTTTTAAATATTATATTTATTATTGCATGCGTCTTAAAACAGCTTTATTTTTGCGTATTTTTTAGTTTAAATGATCATCCAACTTTGATTACTTCTACAACGAAGCCTAATTTTAACGTATGCAGAATGTAAACAAACCAAGCTGTAAGGTGAGTTGCATAAAAAATGCAAAATTTTTTTAACGCAATTTATTTATCTGTGGAATCTGGAATATAGGTGATATAAATGAAATATTACATAGAAACGCATTTCAAAGCATTTCAAAGCAATGCTTCTTTGATGAAGTTTTAAGTTTCCAAGTAAAATTGATTATTGCACTGTGATAATTTTAAAAACATCACCGCTGAATTTATCGCATTTTAAACATGTTTAAATAAAATTGTATTTCAGTTGGAAAGTGTTTCATATTCGATGCTTTATGCGTGATTGATATTTTTTGTTTTACTTCCAGCGCTCATGTAGTGGTGTCTTTTACTCTTAAACTAAGGACTTCACATTTTGTGATGATGATTTGAGTTGAAATTAATTTGGCAATGTGGAAACTGAGTGGTATTATTTAAATAAATGGCGCTTATTTAGGACCAAGACAACGTCAGGTAGTTCGTCCTAGTTTTTAATAAAAAAAATAAAATATTTTCTCAAAGTTCCATTCGCTCTTCTAGCTTCAATTGCACCTTACAATGTACACATTGTTTTAGCAAATGGTTTACAATTGTGATTGCAATTGTGTTGCATTCGTGATTTTAACTGCATTGGTGAAAACACGACATCACAGATGATGCAGTTTTTTGTCTGGCACTGTATATCCAGATCATCCTTTTATCCAGATAGGCAAATTATTTTTGTAAAAGGAATGATACGAATCCAGATAAATATGAATAAAATGGATAAGGAAAATAAGCAATTGTACGGTCAAATAAAATTATCGAAAACCATATGTTTCTTGTAGAAGATTCAAATATCTACATTAAGCGGCGCAAATGCTCTGTTTATATTTTTCCTGCCAAAATTCAATGGTCTTGTTTTTTAAAACCATTTATACTGTTAATTTATATTTTACTTAGGGCATTCACAATTTCTTCGACGAGAAAAAAAACTGTAAATGTTATATAATGAAATAAACGCCATGGATCTTATTTATTTGAATCAAATACGATGACAATTATTTCAAAGAATTTTTTGCGTATAAATGTAAACAGTAAATCTGTGAAGAAATATAACGTGCAAAATAAAATTAAAAAATGCATTTTTCAGTTCTTCAGAGTAGAAAATAAACACATAGTCACGAATTTCTGAGTCAGTTTAACACACAAAAAATGAACTTTTTCTATTTTAAAAACACCTCGCTAAATAAACATTTATAAAAATGTTTGTTTTCTCAATTTGTCAGTCCAAAATTTTTTCTTCGAAAAATGGATGTTTGCATTGCTGCGTTAATTTAAAACTGTCATGTATTCAATTGGAAGGTTTACACTTATTTTTATGCCCGTTTTCATATCGAACATTTATGCTTTAAAATATTAACAAAATAAAACATTTATGTACTATTTATTTTCTAGTAGCTAAATGTTTAACACGCACGGGTGTTGTATTAAACAGAATGTTTAAACTAATGACTGGATTCTGAAAATGTTGATACTATGCAGTGCTATATTTTGTAACCATTTTAACAATTGTGAAGAAATATAAATATGCACCATTATTTTATTTCATTGCGTTATATATTTTTCAAGCGGGCTTTTCCTGCTAGGGCTTTTGCTTTCACTAAATATATAACATCCAGCTTTTGTAGCGATCCATATTTAGCATATTCTCATCATGCTGCGCGGGCGCAAATCTCCCGCCCAATATTTTAAAACTGTCTCGTTGTAGCTGTATAATTATAGGTAGGTCATATAGATGACCTTATTTTTTCAACATTTTTCTACATATTATGCCGTATTTCTAGATTATAAAGGGTGTTTTTTATGCATTTCGGACTTGATTACGGGATTATCGATTACGGGATTACGGATTACGGGGATTGTCGATTACACGGTTACAAGATTACGGGGATTATTGATATTTCAATTTCATAAATCATCTGTTTTATTCAAGCTCATATATTGGTTTTAACTAATTGCTGAAACATAATAAAAATGGTACGGGTATATATTCTAATACCATTTTTGCGCTTCCATTTTGGCATATGTTGATCCAAAACGGGGCCACGATGTTTTATTCTTCAGATCTGCCTTTTTATATGAGTTTGTATAGCGAAAACAGAAATTATTATATTTTTTTCAGGATAATTTAACTAAATATTTTAATATAGTGTGTTGAATAATGATGTCATTTAGAATACTATATAAATCTGCACATAATTGTAAATTTTAAATTACTATATATTATATATTCGGAAACGGATATAATGCCAGTAGATGCATAAATTCATACATGTTCACAAAAGTTTCACTAATATATAATTTGTAAAGGTGGAACCTTTCAACCGTTTTACGTAGATTTGAAACTCATAATGTAAACTTTAGTGAACTTTATAATGTAAATTTTGAACCGTTCTTGAAATTCATAATGTAAACTTTAGTGAACTTTATAATGTAAACGTTAAACCGTTCTTGAAATTCATAATGTAAACTTTAGTGAATTTTATAATGTGAACTTTAAACCTTTTATGAAACTCATAATGTAAAGTTTAGTGAAGTTTATAATGTAAACATTAAACCGTTCTTGAAACTCATAATGTAAACTTTAGTGAACTTTAAACCGTTCTTGAAACTCATGTAAACTTTAGTGAACTTTATAATGTAAACTTTAAACCTTTCTTAAAACTCATAATGCAAAGTTTAGTGAACTTTATAATGCAAACATTAACTCTGGTCTTAAAACTCATAATGTAAACTTGAGTGAACGCATAAACATCTTAGCAGTGCAGAATACAAAAATCTCGCGCACATGGCTTGCTCCTTCTGAAAATCACCTTTAATTCATTTTTTCTAACTGAAACATCAACTAGAAAACAGTATACGTGTATGAACCACTTTATGATTAACACAATTCCTTCCTTCTTTTATATTAATACGTTTACATAGTCATTATGTTACTCATCTAGTTCCTCATATTTTCACTAGATTGTTGCCATTGATATTATTTGACTTATTGTTAAGTAGTTATATTATATACTTAACGCCAGCAAATTCTATGCAATATATTTAGTGTGTCTTTCTTTAATATTAATACATCTACCTAATATTAAAGTGAGTAAATATCTTTTTAAGATTTTAAGTACAGGTGAAACAAAGAAGTTTGTGAAAAACAATATGCAAGCTGGGAAGGAGGGTGAAAATGCAGAATACGTAGAAATAGGTTAAAATGAGATAAAATAGCTTAAAATATGATAAAAATCGACAGAAAAAGATTAAATGCATATTTTCAAATATTCTTGAAGATTTCAGAACCAGTATAAAAATTATTTTCACGTAATATTACTCTCACTGACAATGAAAGTTGCTCACTAAGAAGGAAACATAGGATGGACATGAAATTTTGTTGATGGAAGGATACAGATAAATGATATACATGATCACTAAACCTTCGCAGCAGAACACGTACAGAGGGAGCTGTGATACACAGTTTGGTCATCCTCAATACCGCGTCGTACCGCCTCGTGCTGCGATACAAACAGCAATACGGTCCGGCATGGTGCCGAACAGACGCCTGATGTTATCCTGCAGCAGATGAGTCCACACCTGTTGGACGTTACGATCCAAATCCCGAAGATTGCCGCAACGAGACAGCTGACGTTTCAACTGGTCCCACACATGTTCGATAGAGGACTCGTCTGGTGAGCGGGCAGGCCATGGAAGTGTCTGGACATGACTCGGGCAGGTCTGGGCGACCCCAGCCGTGTGCTGTCGGGCCTCATCCTGCTGGAATTTCGCATCTGGAATCCCATCAACGAATGATAGCACGTGGAGTTCGTAGAATCTCATCCAAGTACCACTGCCCCGTCATGTACCAATACTAGAGCGGATCGGCTGCCGTAAGCTATGGCTCCCTAGCCCATGATGCCTGCAGTGGGGTTGGTGTGGTGCTCGATAACGAGGATGGGATTGTGGCGTTGTGCTGGGAACCTCCACACCCGGACACGCGAATCATCGGTCCCCAAAACGAAGCGGCACTCATCCCTAAACACCTCAAATCGTCAATCTGTGACGCTCCACGTTGCTCTGGCCCAGTACCACTGCAAACGGAGCCGCCGATGTTCCTGTGTTAACAGCATCACACGTAAGGGAAGCTGAAATCGCAGATTCGCTTCCTTCAGGCTTCTAAATATGGTTCGTGGGCACACAGGAGCCGCTACGTGTGCATATCACGGAACGGGTCGCCTTGGGCGCTATACGTGCCTGCCGCACGATCATTCGATCCTCTCTACTCGTGGTATGCCTGGTCAGTCCAGAGCCGATCCCGTGATCAGTGCTCCCCACACCGCCGGACGGTATAGTCCGAACGATCCACGTGACGGACTATTCTGCGCGCTGCCCACCCTGCGGTTTTCAACGCGATGATCAGGCCTCTCTCGATGTCCGCCAGTTGCGTATATCGACATTTCTGGAATCTACCAACCATTTTTTTTACTCCTTACTCGTGCTTACGTCGGACGAAGCTTCTCGCATTGATGAGGCGTCGACTACACGTCGGTTTATAAGACGCTGACTCATTATTGCAGCGCAACTCACGGGTGTACGGTCATGCGCAATCACACCAGACTGGGATCATTTGCAAACCATCTCGCCTTCTAGCCATTTACATCATTTCGCGGCTGTACCATGTTTTCTTCATGGTGCACAACTTTCATCATTTGCATACCATTCCGCCCTTTAGCTATTTACATCATTTCGCTGTTGTACCATGTTTTCTTCTTGGTACGCAAATTTTATTGTCCGTGAGTGTATATGTAGTATCGGGAATATTTAAATAAGGATTTAGGATTTTTCTAAAATTATAAATTCGATATAATCATAATTATATTCCAATCCAAATTATATAAATTCAGGATGCATTTTTAAATTTTCAATCATGTTACTTTAGCAATCAATTTGAAATTATACAATTGCAGCCATGTGCTGACAAAATGGATAGCTAAATGTTTGTATAGAAAAACACATACCAGGTGGTGGTCATAAAAGATATATGAACACCTAGCGGTCTATCTGCTCAACCAATCGAAAGGAAATTTCAGATATTGTTATTTGAAGGTATGGGCTCAAGATTGTGATGATTTCAAACAATAAAGCTCTCACGGTTACGGTTACAGTGAAAAAATTTCGAAATTTTCGAATGACAACACCCACTTTTTTCCTGTGCAAAATGATCAGCGCACAGAAAAACCATAAATGGCGTTGGAACGATACACGTATAACGAAAATTGACGCCGTAAAACATCTACAAAGAAGATCATTTTAAGAGACCGATGGCAACACAAGAGAGGAGAGGGAAAAAAGCAATTATTGGAATTACAAGTTTTCAACGTGCCCATCTTCGCAGACGGGAACACATTGCATGCGGGGGATTGTTGACAACAATGACGAACTTAACATTGCAGGAGGAATCTGTATAACTTCACGTTTTATTGCCTCTTTCAAATCTGACCAATCTCTTAGATTTTGTGTGTACACCTTAGATTTCAGATAACCCCAGAACCAGAAATCCATTGGAGAGAGGTCGGGGGATCGCGGTGGCAACAAAACTGCAAAGTTACTAGAGATGACTCTATCACCAAAGTTCTGTTGCATCACTTTTCGAACACATGTAGGGACGTGTGGAGGAGCACCATTTTGCATCCATACAATGTCATTAACGACATTTCGTTGCTTCAATTCTGGAATTGCGTAATTCTGCAATATTGTTTTATACCTAGGACCTGTGATGGAGCAAGTTTGCATACCATTAGAAGTGGCCTTTTCGAAGAAGTACGGTCCAAGAACGAATGTGCTTGCGATGCCGCACTACACAGTCACTTTAGCTTCGTATAAAGGCACTGGTGCCACATCGAGAGGATTTTCGTCAGTCCAGTCAACGCAGTTCTTGGAGTTTATGTTCCAGGTTAAGGAGAAATGTGCCTCATCCGTCCATAATATCCACAGCGACCACATGCTATCTTCATCATATCTGATGAGGAAAAAACTCGCAAAGTCGACACGCTGTTGCTCGTCTCCAAGTTGCAACATCTGACGCGCTGAAATCGATAAAGTAATATCCAAAGAACAGAGCGTAGAAGCTTAAGGATTGTGGTTTTCGGTACATCCAAATTGCGGTCAACACTTCTTGCAGTACGCAATGGACCTGCAGTAATCGTATTATGCACTTCCGCAACAATTTCAACAGGAACATATGTTCGTCCAAATCACGGTCAATCACTTATGCATCCAGTTTCTTCGAAATTTTTACCAAATCACCTACAGTTCGTACGGAACATGGGCCTCGTCTTAACTTATGAATAAACTCGCACTGCCTCGGCAGCATTTTCCCCTTTCAGGTAAAACAGATTTATCATTTCACCTCGTTGTTTCCCTGTACGTTTCATCTTGTTCGCCCACCTGATTGAAGAAACAATCTTCCCACACTACTTATTAAAGCTCCTCCACAAGCAATGCTTTGCACATGGTGTTCTGTGATTGGTGCTTCTACTGTCCATCCCCTTGAATTATGCAAAGTGCGTCAATGCGCCCTCCTCTATGTGTTGTCATCTGTCCTTTACAATGCTCTACTTTGCAAATGTTTTACGCCGCCAATTTTCATCATAAGTATATCGTTCCAACGCTATTTATGGTTTTTCAATGCGCTGATCAATTTGCGCAAGAAAAAAGTGTATGTTGTTATTCGAAAATTTTGAAATTCTTTCACTGTAACCGTAACCGTGAGAACTCTATTGCTTGAAATTATCACAATCTCGAGCTCATACCTTCAAATAACAATATCTGAAATTTCCTATCGATTGGTGGAGCGGATAGGCCGCTTGGGGTTCATTTATCGAGGAAGTTCTTTTATGACCACCCTGTATATTTCCTATTCCAAAACTGACGTCTTTATATGACCTGTTTCAATGTAAAATATATGTTATACACAGTACTATCTTTCTTTTACATTCATGGCAATCCAACCTATACATAGGGTTTCAGCGCAGCAGTCATATTTCAAATGACGAAATGTGACATAAGAATGGAACACCAAAAACATTTAAGAACTATAAGCGTGGATGAAAAATATGAAAAGGTATTTTAAACGTTGGGGTAAAAGGAATTTCCTATTTCCGGCATTGGGGAACGAAAAAAGTTAATCGATTGGTCTTTAATTTAATCTAAAACGGTAAACTGGTATTTCTTATGATTTTATTGGCTCTTTTTCTGTAAACGTGATATAGAGTATAAATAAGCGTAATATGCTTTAAAGTCTAGGAAGCTAAATGAGCTACAATCAGCAACTGAAATAAAATGTTTGTTATTAGACAACTTTAAAATATCAATCAATAAAAGGATTTAGAATTAGGAAGAATGTGTCCTAAAATATGAAGGGAATGGAACGGTTGCAAAAACAATGTGACCTAACTTCATCGACTACTTACAAATAACAGTTTTGTTATCTATATTAGCTATATTAATTAACTAGCAGCATACCCGTTCTTGGTACGGAGTATATAATATAAAGAAACTTGAAATTCTTAATCATGCCCAAATTCTTATAGTATACTAAATGACATGTTTAATCAAAATATTCTGTTAAAATATTTAATATAATGCTCCAAAAAAGAAGTCTAAGAATCTCTGTTCTCGCTATATAAAATTATCTTCATGGACATATCTGAAGAATGAAACATCTTGGACCCCTTATGTAAGCAAATATAAAAAAAAAATATGGATTTGAATCAATATATGCAAAATAAAAGCGTTAAAATTGTATGGGACCCGTACTAATTATATACGCGAATATTAGAAAATATAACCTGCATTAGTAGATTACATGTATAAATTGAAAATACCAATAAACCCGTAATCTTTAAATCTGAAGGCAGTCATTTATTCCAATATATGTCAAAATTAAAGTGCTAAAATTATATGGGAAGATATACACGTACTACTTATAATGTCCGATTATTAGTAGAAGATTACCCGTTTGCAATATGAGTCTCAAATGTTTTTTGGTAAAATACAACAGACGACGTAATAAATTGAATAAGTATAAAAATAGTAATAAATTGAATAATACTGACGAGTTTCTAAGACCTGGGGTTGTCGATATATTAATGAAAAACGGAACTTTTTCCTAGGAGTTCTACTCCCTAACTCCGTGGTTTATCCAAACGAAAAGCTTGAAAATCGTTTGAAAGTGAATTAAAATTTAATCTCTGAGTTTGATGGGATATTTTTTGCGTTAATTAGTCACTTTCTGAAAACATGAATTGTTTGAAACATGGTTTAAAGGGGAAATCTATCTCCATGGTTCATGGTTTATTTAAAACAAGCTTTTACGGAACAATGAGAAGTATAGAGAAATCAAAATCGTTATTTAATTTCGCAGTTTATGTTATAAGACATGACATATTTAACTCGTTATAAGATTCCATCTTATATCATGTTACTCAGAAACGCAATTAAATTAAATCTGTCTGTTAATTTTAATAATTATTTTTTCGATTTGAATAATAAATAAATGGATATAAAAATATATTTTAGAAAAAAACGATTTGATTTTTCTTATAGCATTTTTGACTGGATAATATCAATTACGGTCTTCAGGTTTAAAAATTATTATTATTTATATTTTCGGGGATTATTGATTCAAGGATTATTGATATTTTCATGTTATTATGCAATTATTTTATTATGACAAAAATTGTTTAAACTCATATATTGTATGTTGTACGAATCTTCTACAAATACACGTGTATATCTTTTCATCTACGAGAATATAAGTAGTACAGGTATATTGACATATGTTTTGATATATATTGGCATATATTGGAATCAATTACGACCTTCTGGTATAAAGAGTACGGATATTATTGATGTTTTCAATTTATTACGTCATCTCTTTTATTTTGGCAAATATTTTTGAGACGCATATTGTAATACGGGTAATCTTCTACTAACACATTGGCATATTTTCTGATCTGCGACAATATAATTAGTACGGGGTTGCATATATTCATTCAATTCCTATTTTTTCTTCTGTAAATTTGCTTACAAAAGGGGCCAGGATGTTTTATTCTTCAGATCTGATCGTGAAGATAATTTTGCATAGTGAGAACATATATTCTTAAACTTCTCTTTAGGAGCAATAAATTAAATATTTTAACAGAATTTGCACATGATTGCGAACTTTAAGTTTCTTTAAATTATACACTCCGTACGAATAACGGGTGTGCTGTTAGTGGTTAATAAATTTTAACATTTTAGGAGGATATAACATGTTGCTCGGCATCGCAATTAAATTAAATGTGTTTGTTAATGTTTTTATTATTTTTTTTCGATTTAAATAATAAATAAATGGATAAATGGATATAAAAGTATATCTTATGAATGGACGGTTTGATTTTTCTTTTAATTATATTAATTGCTGACAGCGATCAATTTCATTTATTTTGGCAAAGAGTTTTCAAGCTTATATCGTATTTAGCTACTAAACTCATATACTGTGTTTAGCCAATAAATTCATATAGCCGATTGTTGAAACAGAAAAAGAGTAGAGCGGGTATATCTTCTAATACAATTGTAGTGTTTTCATTTAGTATATTGAAACGGGATAAGAAGGTTTCATTCAGATCTGCAAATTCAAAGCTACGAATTTGGAGGGATATCGCTAATTTGACAACTTTTCTTAAACTTTGCCAAATTGGCGGAAATGTCGCCAATTTGATATAAACGACACACAAACAGCTGCCATAAACCTTCGGGTTGGTCGTGTGGCTTGGGTCTTCTACATATCAATGAAAATTTTTTTTGTTTTGTTAGAAGAGAGTACTGAAATGATGTTTGGTTAGCATTTATCTGTCAGACCAACCATCCTACTTAGTAATACATTTAGCGAATTTTTAAAATGTCACCAAATTGATAAAAATGTTTTCAAATCTATAAAAATATCTTGAAATTGATAAAATTGCGCTACATAAATGATATTAATTGTTTTTTGTTAGGGGATAGTATTGTGATGATATTTCGTCAATTTGTCGCAAAGTGGAACTGTCAGTTCTACAGTCCCACTTGGCGATAAATTTGGCGATTTTTTAAAATGTCGCTAATTTGACGAAACTGTCGCCAAATGTTCCATAGAAATATAACTATTTAGACGATATTTTTTCTACCAATTTATTTGAAGCAAATGATATCATGTCGCTTAGCAACGGATTTAAATCCAATGTGTTTATGCGGCAGACGATTTTTATTAAATCCTTTCCGATTTGAATAATGAAGATATGCATATAAAATAAATTTCATTGCCATTTCATTTTGGACTGGATAATATCAATTATACTCTTCAGGTTTAAACATTATTATTATTGATTTTTTCCGGAATTATTGATTCAGGGATTATTGATATTTTTAAGTTATTACGCCATTGTTTTATTGCGGCAAAAATTGCTGACACACGCAGATTGGACGTTGTACGAGTAATCTTCTAGGAATGCACGGGTATATCTTCTAACCTACGAGAATATACGTAGTACAGGTATATTGGCATATATTTTGACATATATTGGCATATATATTGGAATCAAGTACAGTTTTCTGGTATGAAGATTAAGGGGATTAATTATATATTCAATTTATTACGTCGTCTGTTGTATTTTACCAAAAAACATTTGTGACTCATACTGCAAAACGGGTAATCTTCTACTAATAATCGGACATTATAAGTAGTACGTGTATATCTCCCCATATAATTTTAGCACTTTAATTTTGACATATATTGGAATAAATGACTGTCATCAGATTTAAAGATTACGGGTTTATTGGTATTTTCAATTTATACATGTAATCTACTAATGCAGGTTATATTTTCTAATATTCGCGTGTATAATTAGTACGGGTCCCATACAAATTTAACGCTTTTATTTTGCATATATTGATTCAATTCCATATTTTTTTTTATATTTGCTTACATAAGGGGTCCAAGATGTTTTATTCTTCAGATATGCCCATGAAGATAATTTTATATAGCAAGAACAGAGATTCTAAAACTTCTTTTTAGGAGCATTATATTAAATATTTTAACAGAATATTTTGATTAAACATGTCATTTAGTATACTATAAGAATTTGGGCATGATTATGAATTTCAAGTTTCTTTATATTATATACTCCGTACGAAGAACGGGTATGCTGCTAGTCTATATAAATAAAATTGAAAATCTGTCTGTCTGTCTGTCTGTCTGTCTGTTTGTCCCATCATCACGGGAGAACGGCTGAACCGAATTTGATGAAATTTTGTCGGTAGCCTAAAAATAGCCCCACTTAAAATTTAGTCCACGTTTGGAGTTTCCACAACCAGTGATTCTTGAGATATTAGTGAAAAACGAATATTTCGTTTGTCTCATCATCACGAGAGAACGGCTGATTCGAATTTAATGAAATTTTGTGAGTAGCCTTAAAATAGCCCCCCATAAATTTTGCCCAAGTTTCGAGTTTCTAATACCAGGGGTTGTCGAGCTATTAATGAAAAACGGAACTTTTTCTTAGGAGATCTACTCTCCAACTCCGTGGTTTATCCAAACGGAAAGGATGAAAATCGTTTGTTTAAAACGTCAACGTGAATTAAAACTTCATTTCTGAGCTTAGTGCAGGATTTTTGCATTAATTAGTCACTATCTGAAAGCTTGAATTGTTTGAAACATGAATTTAAATGGAAAATCTAACTCCATGGTCAAGCATTTACTAAACAATGGAAAGTATAAAGAAATCAAAATGGTTATTATTTTTGCATTTTATGTGGAAGAGATCAAAATGGTTATTTAATTTCTCAGTTTATGAGGAAGATTCTTTATTATATTATGTTGCTCAGCAACGCAATTAAATTAAATGTGTTTCTTAATATTTGTTATTATTTTTTCTATTTGAATAATAAATAAATAGATGTAAAAATATATTTTGAAAATGAACGGTTTGATTTTCCTTTTAATTATATTAAATACGAACTGCGTACATCACTTTCATTTGACAAAGAGTTTTTAAGCTTTTATATTGTGTTTAGCTAATAAACTCATATAGTGTTTACCAATAAATTCATTTTTCCGATTTTGAAACAGAAAAAGAGTAGAAAGGGTATATCTTCTAATACAATTTTAGTGTTTGCATTTAGTATATACAAACGGGATAAGGATGTTTTATTCTTTAGATTTGCAATTTCAGAGCTACGAATTTGGCGGAATATCGCTAACTTGGCAACTTTTCTTAAACTTTGCCAAATTGACGGAAATATCGCCAAATTGCTAAAAACGACGCAAATCAATGAAATTAAATTAGTTTGTTTAGAAGACAGTACTGAAATGATGTTTCGGTAGCATTTGTGGGTCAGTCTATCCATCCTACTTAGTAACACATTTATCGAATTTTTAAAATATCACCAAATTGATAAAAATGTTTGTAAATCTATAAAAATGTCATGAAATTGATAAAATTGCGCTTAATAAATGAAATTAATTGTGTTTTGTTAGGGGATAATGTTATGATGATGTTTCGTCAATTTGTCGCAAAATGGGACTATCAGTTTTACAGTCCCACTTGGCGATAAATTTGGCGATTTTTTAAGTTATCGCTAAATTGAAGAAAATATCGCCAAACCTTTCATGGAGATAGCATTATTCAGACGATATGATTTCCATCAATTTATTTGAAGCAACTGATATCATGTCGTTTAGCAATGGATGTAAATCCAATGTGTTATGTGGCATACGATTTTAATTAAATCTTTTCCGATTTGAATAATAAAGATATGTATATAAAATAAATTTCATTGGCATTGCATTTTTGACTGGATAATATCGATTACGGTCTTCAGGTTACGCATTATTATTATTGATATTTTCGGGGATTATTGATTCAGGGATTATTGATATTTTCAAATTATTATACCATTGTTTTATTATGACAAAAATTGTTGAAACTCACATCTTGTACGTTGTGCGAGTATTCTTCTATAAATGCACGTGTTATCTTCTAATCTACGAGAATATAAGTAGTACAGGTTTATAGGCATATATTTTGATATATATTGGCATATATAGGAATCAATTACGACCTACTGGTAAAAGATTTCGGGGATTATTGATATTTTCAATTTATTACGTCATCTCCTTTATTTTGGCAAATATTTTTGAGACTCATATTGTAATACGGGTAATCTTCTACTAACACACTGGCATATTTTCTAATCTACGACAATATAAGTAGTACGGGGTTGCATATAATGATTCAATTCATTTTGTAAATTTGCTTACAAAAGGGGTCAGGATGTTTTATTCTTCAGATGAAGATAATTTTGCATAGTGAGAACAGATATTCTTAAACTTCTCTTTATGAGCAATAAATTTAATATTTTAACAGAATTTGCACATGATTGCGAATTATAAGTTTCTTTATATTATATACTCTGTACGAAGAACGGGTATGCTGCTAGTCTATATAAATAAAATTGAAAATCTGTCTGTCTCTCTGTTTGTCTCGTCATCACGGGAGAACGGCTAAACCAATTTTGATGGAATTTTGTAGGTAGCCTGGAAATAGTCCCACTTAAAATGTAGTACACGTTTGGAGTCTCTACGATCATTGGTTCTCGAGATATTACTAGAAAACGAAATTTTCGTTTGTCTCATCATCGCGGGAGCACAACTGAACCAAAATAGCCTTGTAATAGCCCCCCATAAATTTCCTCCAAGTTTCGAGTATCTAAGACCAGGGGTTGTCGAGATATTAATGAAAAACGAAACTTTGTCCTAGGAGTTCTACTCTCTAACTCAGTGGTTTATCCAAGCGAAAAGCTAATATGCTTTTCGTTTGGAATCGTTTGAAAGTGAATTAAAACCTTATCTCTGAGTTTGATGGGAGATTTTCTGCGCTAATTAGTCACTTTCTGAAAACATGAATTGTTTGAAACATGATTTAAATGGGAAATCTATCTTCATAGTTTATTTTCACCAGCTTTTACTGAATAATGAAAAGTATAAAGAAATCAAAATGGTTATTTAATTTCGCAGTTTATGAGGAAGATTCTATCTTATATCATGTTGCTCAGAAACGCAATTAAATTAAATATGTCTGTTCATTTTAATTATTATTTTTTCGATTTGAATAATAAATAAATGGATATAAAATTATATTTTAGAAAAGAACGATTTGATTTTTCTTCTAGCATTTTTGACTAGATAATATCAATTGCGATCTTCAGGTTTTATTATTATTGATATTTTCGGGGATTACTGATTCGAGGATTATTGATATTTTCAAGTTATTATGCAATTGTTTATGACAAAAATTGTTTAAACTCATGCACTGTACGTTGTACGATTAATCTACAAATTCACGGGTATATCTTCTAGTCTACGAGAATATAAGTAGTACAGACACAGTGGCATATGTTTTGATATATATTGGCATATATCGGAATCAATTACGACCTTCTGGTATAAAGAGCACGGGGATTATTGACATTTTCAATTTATTACGTTATCACTTTTATTTTGGCAAAGATTTTTGAGACTTATAGTGTAATACGGGTACTCTTCTACTAACACACTGGCATATTTTCTAATCTGCGACAATATAAGTGGTACGAGGTTGCATATATTGATTCAATTCCTTTTTTTTTGTAAATTTGCTTACAAATGGGGTCAGGATGTTTTATTCTTCAGATCTGCCCGTGAAGATAATTTTGCATAGTGAGAAGAGATATCCTTAATATTCTCTTTAGGAGCAATAAATTTAATATTTTAACAGAATTTGCACATGATTGCGAATTATAAGTTTCTTTATATTTTATACTCCATACAAAGAATGGGTATGCTGCTAGTGACTTATATAATGCAATGAATACACATTTTTGACAATTAAAAAGTGATGAAAATATCCTCGACACAGTGTTCGTAATGTTGAATTATCAATTAAGCGTCATTTACATTAACTTACCGTAATATTTGCAATTTTGACGATATTTTCGTTAATCTGGCGCTATATATTGCCAAGTTGGCAATATTTCTTTAGATAATAACCAAGTTTGCCATATGTATCAAACAAATGGAGAGAAGCGCATTTTTTATATACTAGAAGGTACGTCCGTCATCAAACGGAATTCAACATTTGAAAAACATTGCCTCCTATTTAGCGTCATTTTTATCAATTTGGCGACATTTTCTTCAAACTAGCAACATTTAAAAAAACTCTCCAAGTTGGTAGTCTTCCGCCACATTCAACACAAAAATATTACCAAACGTTATGGACGGAGAAATAGGTTATTCTTTTAGTAGTTTAACGACCAATGACGTTCAAATGCAAAAATATTACTCAAAGTTATATCCCCTCCTATACTAGATTCTCATAATCATTCCAAGGTATTGAATTTAAAGTAATTCTTTGATATATTTATTTGAACAAATGTACAATATCTCAAAAAAGGTTCATGCAAGAACTCTAAAGTTTATATCAACCAATTTCTAATGAAAAATTACATAGGAAATGATTATTTACGTAATTTTTGAAGTAATGGTTATTTGCAATTGATTTCTTGATAAATGATTTCAAAATTTCATTCGAAAATTTAGGAGGTCTTCTGAACATTCGATTGCGTTTAAATACAATAGGCTTCTAGTATTCACAGATTGTAATGTTTGTCCCAAATTTCGTTCGAATCGTTTCACTCATTTGTCAGATATCGGCTCCAGAGACTCATTGATATACACAAATACACACATACTTACACACACACACACACACACACACACACACACACACACACACGTACACATACATCAGCTCAAAAACGTTCGGTTCTTGTTCAGGAATGCTTGAAACATGCTATACCGTCGAAAACTCGAATTCGAAATTTCGACCCCCGTCACAACTGCATAAAAATTTTGCAGTTATCATGCCATATAACGCTCAAATTTTATTTACTATGATTCTATAAAATATACAAATATTATTTTTGACTCTTATTATATCGTCTTTGTGAAAACAGAAATTATCCCATTATAGGTGTATTGCTGCCGTCTGTCTGTCGCAAGAGAGTAACATTTTAGATGCTTACATTTATGGCTACAACAGGGACAATTTACAAATAGAGAACAGCCACCTCAGCAAGGAACAAAATTGCCATGAATTGATTCCAAGACTAGGATCAAGATTCTTTCTAGATAACCAGAACTTGAAATCCAAGTAATAGCCTGGTCTTGAAGTAATGCTGACTTAAGTCGGGCAGAAAAAACGTTTTTTTCTCTAATTTCAACTACGGCTAGTGTGGAGAAGATGCCTTATTGGCAACAAATGTCCCACAAAAATTGTATCAAAATAGTACAAAAATCATCCCACAATTTCGAAGTTCTATTTAAAATGATTTTTTAAATGTGGTTGAAGTGCAAATTCGACAGAAAAAATTGAATAGATTTTGTATTCGGATTTGTGCGGAAAATTTTTATAAATGTTCATTTTAATGAGAAAAAAAATTCAATCATATCGTTAAATATTTTGTCGTATCCCATGATTGCCAAACTCCAAGAAAATTTTATCCAAATGCAAGACAGAGAATCAATTAAAGATATTTATTACAAAAATACATTACTTCAATTTTAGATTTATGATAGCAGAAATACTTTTTATTATACTTGCTTATAACGAACAAACATAATAATCGATATATTTAGTCATGCTACAACTCATAATTACAAGGAATTTTACATTAAATTTTAATAACGTAGTAACATAACATTTTATTAGCATAACTTATCAGCAACAGATCATATCAACATCAAAACATTTTAATAAGATGATAGTCACTACATAACAATAGCTGCAAGACAGCATCCTCACACAGTTTCTACATTTTTGTACTTTACAATTTTAATTAAGGCGGTTTGAATAATATTGAGTCCAAAAAAGGGATTATATTTTCCTTGATTCCAGTTTGAGACAAATCCATTCATTTTGCTTCATATACTTTTAAAGCTGACACAGAGGTTATCTTGATATCTCGTTCAACTATTCGTGGATGTGGATGACATGGGAACATTTTGAATATTACGTATAATTTCTCGACACCAAAATTTTCCTGATATTTTGATTAGGTTGCAATTTGCAGAAGCTCTGCTTAATATGCATTTATTTTATTTAAAAAATCAGACATTATCTTCATTTTCAAATTTCAGCTTTGGAATTAAGATTAGCCTGTTTAGAATTTTGCCGTCTTTCTTTTAATATGCGTCTCATAACTAATATTTTATGTGAACTGAGATCGTAGTTATTAAAATGTCTTTCGTATGATCAAAGTATGTATTTTGGGAGATTATTTTCTCTAAAATTGTCTTAAAGGCATTATGTAAGTATCTGGTATTATAAATTATGCTCTGTAGATGTTTTGACCCCACTTAGCATGATGGGTTTGTTTTCATTCGAAATTACATAAAGAACAATATACTATCCTAACGAATTCTGCCAGTGCAAAGTATTTCCGCGTCTTTGGTACACCGGCATACCCACCAACATGTACACACACACAAACACACACACACTTCATTTCTCCAAAACATTCGATTCAATTTTAGGGATGTAAAAATTGAGTTCTTCCGTCGAAAACTCAAATTAAAATTTTCAACCCCCTCACAATACTTTACATATACATTGTACTGGAAATGTAAAAACAATGGAGCGGTAAAAGACCAGTACAGACCATACCATGCGCCAAACGACTATTATAATATTTCATAGTGTAAAATTGCGTAGTATGAAATGAAAATTAAATTCACGTATAAAATAAATTAAATTAAAAGTAATAGAAGAAAGTCGCTTTTATATAAATGTACCTTCCTTATATTTAAAGCCTGACAGGCTTATGTCCCTAGGTTTAACATTTAAGAAAAAAACAATTTATTTAGCTCTAACATCTCACTTTTCACTTTTGTAGCTTTTAGAGATATCCTTGGGGTTTCTGAACAAGTCATATTACGAATTGCGAAATATGATACGAGAATAAAATAGCAAAACCATCATAGAACTAAATTTTGATGGAACAAATAGAAGGGTTTTGAAAGATTTGGATAGCATGATTTCTATTTCCCTTGTTTGGTAATTGAAAACGTTATACTACAACATTTGTGTCAAGGAAGCCATAAATTATGAAATTTCGAACATTTAGATAAGTAATGTTCTTGAGAAAAAACGTGATTATAAAGATTAGGAATTTCTGAATGTAGCTGGTGTATTTGTAATTCTGTATTTAGATATTTGCAAATGATCAAATTTGAAAGCACTAAAACGCTAGAAGTTATATTTTCGTTATTTATACTAAATTACACATTAACAAAAATTGGCATGCAGGGATGCGTGGTTTGAGGTTTTAATAACTATGTAGTTCTTAGTGAAATAACTTTCTAAGGATTATAACATCATTATTGATACAATTTACATATTTACATAAATTTTCGTCTAAAAAATTGTCGAATTGGAGCGTCTGTCTCTTTTGATAAAGTACTTTTTGTCGACTTGTAAGCTGTGTTTCTTATGTAATATATTTCTGTATACTTATTCTATGCCGCATAATTGAGGCCAAAGCAAGATACTGCTAACTATGTGGAGAGTAATATATACTTACTTGTACCCAATGGGGTGGTTTACCTATTCATTTCGGAGCTGGCGAAGAAGCAAACACGTATAGGTAAACCAACATACAGGGTGCCCTATAAAGTAGCAGTAGTCCAAATAAAATTGAAATGATGGTAATTAGACTTATGGATGTAATTTCTGAGTATAGTAAAGCGACTAACATGTGAATTTGACGAAAGTTTGAAGTTAACCTGCATATATTGGAAACTGTGAGAGGTATATCAAAAACAAGGCAATTAGAAGGAGACTAATTTAGTATCAAACGCCATTTCAATTAATAAAAATAGCGTTTTACATGAACTCTTTTGACCTAGACCGTCCAACCTGCCCGAAGGTGTTGTCCTTGTTGTTGAGACCCAGATCGTCCGAACTACCAGAAAGGTGTAAGGTAACTGTTTGGACGGCCGGGAAGTGCCGCCCAAATTAGACCGGAACCCAGTGGGGGAGGCATCCACAAGGGCCGTACTCTCCTTCCCCTACCACCAACCTCTCGGAAGGACTTACGGACGCACATGTTTAACGCGATCGTTCTCCGCGTGAACACGGCGGCAGTTTTGGCAGTGGCTGGAATCGAACACGTGCCTACCGAGTGCAATTTCAGCGCGCTAACCACTGGTCTACCGCGGTCCTGCCCGAAGGTGCAAGGTATCTGTTTGACAGCTTCGAAGTGCTATAAAAGTTAGATCGGAACCCAGTGGGGGAGGCATCCACAGGGAACGAACCCTCCTTCCCTTTCCAGAAACCTATCGGAAGGACTTGTGGAATCAGTGAACTTAGCGGCACTTTGGGAAAAGTCGGGAATCGTACACGGATCGTCAGAGTGCAATCTTCGGGCGTAACCACTGGGCAGTCGCGCTCTATTAACATAGATTACAGTTTAACGTGAAAGGTGTTTAATATGCCTACCGTCTATCGTTATATGTTTGTAAGCAGGGAAAAACTTGCGCTCGCCATTATTACACAAGTTTGCAGAGCAGCAGAAAATAGTAAGGCATACTGTCGTGCTTCTGCAGGTATGCTTCTTCCAGCATACGGTTTGTCTCAATTTCGTCTTACAATCTTGAAATAATCTTTATTGGATCAGTCTATCTTGATTTTGTTACTTTCCCTGCAATATATGGAAATGCATAAGGGAAGCATTAGAATCATGCCGAAAATCACAAATCGAAGTTTCGTCGGATGTACCCGTTTTGGGACCTATGAAGACACTATTTTTAGCATGACGTCTGTGTATCTGTCTAGATGTGCAATGTATGCATCCACTCTAACTCAAAAACTAATGGGCCAAATTTTATAAAATTTTACAAGTAATTCACTTGTGTGTGAGTCTTGTGCTGATTAGATATTTTCACGATTCGGGATAACAGAACCCGCTTTTTTTTGCAGAATTGGCTGCAAAAATCTCATGTCTCCATTCTAGTTAAAAAAATAATTGACCAAATTTCACAAAATTTGGTACATAAGTAACTTGTATGATACCTTGGTGTTTACTACATTTTAATACCATTCGGAAAAGCAGAACCTGTCCTTTTTAGCGAAATAGCCCACAAAAATCGACAAAATCTATAATAAAAGACTCTGTGTGCTCAAATATATCAGTTAAATGCTTGTGTTATACGTAATTTTCGACGAGAAAAATAATAAAATAACTCTATTTTCTCTAGACCAGTCACCGTTCTAGAGATATTTTAGTTTTTTCGCATTTTGTTTACGCCGCCTTTGAAAATATTAATTTAAATCTGCTGGGAAGGTGATGTGCTGCTCACATCACACTTTCTTAACACAATGATCATTAAAAAACTTACATCTGATGACAGACGATCATATGCATATTGTCTGGCATGTTCTATCTACACTAGCTGTGTTGCACGTCACAACAATTATTTGCGTACGATTCTCAAAATAATGCCCAGAGTTTACTAATTGCGCGAGTTGTTTTTGCAAAATGTTATTTCTTATTAATTCATCTAGGGTCTAAAAATTTGTAACTGACTTATTTTCTACATCTCTTATAGTTTTTATGTAGGAATTAAAACTGCCAAAGATTTTGTCATGTACGCTATCGTCAGTCTCATATGGTAGCCTAGAGTCAATTTACTATACCAGTACCTCATTTTATGATCTCTAGCTATCATCGTCCGAAACATAGTTTTGTCTACTTACAACTTTAACGGTCACCCTATTCAATTATATCATTTTATAGTCCATCTAAAAGTACGAAATTCATTTTGCTATTTCTTGATTTACCAACTTGTATAAGATATCGTAAATTTAATAATAAAATAACCTTAGGTTGTATTGTCGAACTCAAAATATTACGATCGCGAAATATATTCTACAATAAATAAATATATGTAAACACGGAACGTCTTATTTATCATTTCTCGGTATAAATCAAATGTATTTTATCAAATAGCTTTCATAGAAATTGTACCCCTGATTTAAAGCTGTAAAAAACTCTCTATTCTACAATGTTTGAATAATATAAAGGGATATTTTAAAATACATTATATATGCATTACAGTATTTTCTCTTTATATATGCTATAAAAATGGAACTTTTTCATTTGAAAAATGCATTGTATTTTTCTCCATACCAATCATTAACTCACCCTATATTGATTTGTGTAGTCCCACAGCAAGTAAATCACAGACTTCGCAAATTAAAAAAAAATATATAATATTTTAAGTAATAAAATAATACTTATATAAGTAATTTTCTGAATATAATACAGCATTTAATGTCAATGGAATATTTTTATCAAACGCAAGAAAAGTTTGGAAACGCGTTTAATCCTTTGTCAGAGCTTTGCATTTTTTCTATAAAATATTTTGCATAAAGACTGCAAGCAAATTAAACACTATATATTGAGAAATAGAACAAGTAACTGAAAAAAATAATGCTATTTATTTCCTCCACTCCAGTTATTATCGTTTTGTCCTATTGATCTATCCGACGAAGCATAGAACATAGAAATTAAAAAAGAAGCGCTGGCAATTTATCATCTATTGTTCAAAACACAAAAATCACGTTTCGAATTTCATTTTCTGTGATTTATGGTTTTCTGTAGTAGCACGAATAAGCAAATATCTGATTCAACTATTATATTCTGAAAGCACTTTATTTCTAATTATGTATTTGATTTTTTGATGTGTGGGTTTTGGCTAGTGATTCTATAATAAATAATGACTCCAAACTGTCATAAATCAGTATCAAAAATAATTATGCAATTTAATACTTCAAATGATATTAATAACATATACTTTTACAATGTTTATTTTGCAAAGGTAAGTATACCTTAATATAAAAATAATTATTATACATTTGGCATAAAATAGTAAATATTTATTTAGCTAGGATAGCATAATTCCATCGTTAAGTAAAAAAAGGTAAAACTCCAACTATAGTCCTTAATACCGTAAAATAATTTCGATGATTGCTGATGTAAATGGTTTTAACTGTGTTAATCCTTGATACTGTAAAATAATTTCGACGTTTGCTGATGTAAATAATTTTGCTGTACTTGCTATTATAAATAATGTTACTATACTTGGTATTTTAAAAAATACTTTCGATTGGTATCAAGTTTGACAATATTCCTTTGGGGAGGGAGAGAAACTTGCAATTCCCCATCGAGTAGGGTTAATGATGTCACCAGGACAAAAATTGTGTCCGGCTATTTTTCACTACAGTAATCTAAACTGCTAAGTTTCGTAATCATTGAGCCATGTGTAGTCCCTTTTATACATTAATCATGTCAAATATTGCCCTATACTGTCATGTTAAGAAAATACGAAATTTCGAATAAATTTCAAAGTTCTTGCTCGAATTAAAAAGCAATCTATTTATTACTAGATGTTTCGTTCACAAAGCCGGATAAAAAGTTTTGTGAAAATCCAGTTATATTTTTGACAAGAAATCGACCACATTCAGAGGACAAGCAGACGGACATTAAACTAAGCTTGTCAAAACGTGTTCAGGAGGTCGTAAATATAGTGGCATCAAAATCTCAAAACCGAAACATTTTGTCAAAACACTATGTTATACTGTATACTGTATGTACTTCATACTGTATACTATATATATCCTTTATACTATATACTATACAGGGTAATTATAAAAATATGTACCAAACTTTACGAGGTGATAGTACACACCAAAACATTAGTCATTTTTAGTCATAGTTTATTGGATCGGAAATGGAACGTAAAGGCGTTACAGAACGCTTACTTGTTGGGAAAATTTAAAGCGTCATCCTGGTTGTTATTTTCTGGTTGAAGAAACCAGACACGTATGCAAATTTCATTTGGCGCAGAAGAAGAAACCTTATGCATATTTTAATAACACCGAATGTACGGCCTTATCAGTTTGCAGCAGTGATTCGCAGCTCCAACTTTTGAGATGATGGAAAAATTTACAAATAGGAAAAAAAACGATATGCATTTCATCTATGGATCTTCTTTTTGTGGGGATATCTCAAGAGTCTCGTCTATGATACTCCCCTTAAATCTGAAAAGGAACCGTCACCAGAATTCCAGTCGCTGCTGCTGAAGTGCGCGATATGCCTGGTCTGCTCGAGAGAGAGTTCGCCAATCACTCCATCGCTGCTGTGAGGCATGTATTAGGTTGGCGGTCGCTCTTTGGAGCCAATACTGTAATTATTTTTCATTAATTGTCGTTTTATAACTTCTAAGTCATTCTTGTGTTTTAGCCTCACCTCATCGGTTTCACCATTAAGCGCCCACTGGCGCTTTACGTTCCTTTTCCGATCCAGTGAACTATGACAATAAATGATTGATTGGTTTGGTGGGTACTACCACCTCGTAAAGTTTGGTCCAGCTTTTTTTAATCACCCTGTGTATATTTTATACTATATATGCTTTATACTATAGACAATATGTACTTTATACTAATCAGTGGCGAATACTGGTCTAGGTAACATGTCATGCTGAAAATCATGTTATATCCCACCCTCTCTGTTATCAATCGCACTCTAATACTTAAGGTGTTTAATGGCGATAATACTCACAGTACTGACATTTAATAATGTTACTACTGTTGTGTTAAGCATTGTCACTAAGGATTAATTTATGTCGAGAAATTTCGTATGGTCATACCAAATCCTGCAGCAGCATTCGCTACTAAGAAATTAGAAATTAGATAGTGTAGATGGGGCCGCCATACATATAATACTGTCGATTATATTTGTTCACTGTTTCCACAAAAATATAATTCTTGTGAAAACAATACAAAATAAATTTATATATGTACAGTAAGCAAAAACATTATAGATTATAATTTATTACCCTTTCACATTCTGTATAGATAGCCGCATCATACATACTGCGTTTTCCTGAAAGCTATTTAGAACTTATAGCTGTTCCCGCATTTGTTGATGTTGTGTTAGCCATACTTCTAGAGTGTGTACTGATTTCGATGAGCGTTTTTCAGACTTGAAAAACTATGTTGATTTGGCTGAAATTCGAGATTAGCTTTTGATTCAATGTCCGAATATTTAGAATCGGATTAAATGATAGTGATTAAACGACGAAGGGAAAGGGGACTATGTCAATAATGCTGAAGATATAGTTAAGAATTTCGTTATAATTAGTGGTCTTTATCATTAAAGTTTAAATGTTTTATTGTTGTATATATCTCCCTGCAAACTACATATTTGCGTGCTTTTCAACTGTGGAAAATGCGTATTCAATTTTTGACTGTCTGCTATGAGTGACGTCAGCAGCGGTAAGTATGAATTCTTGCTTCTCGTTCGGGAGGAAAAGTCAGTTCTTCGCTGACGCTTGCTCATGTATGTTGAAAAGCAAAATGTTTTAAAATGAAGGAATTTCAATGAAGATTACGCACTGTAGTGACTGCTTGTACGAAATCATTATAAATGGTGACCCGGTACTGTGTGTATTCGTATAAATGTGTATCATCTCATTTTAAAAATATTTCTTATCAAGATCATTGATGCAGACTTTCGAGTCGTAGTTTGTTTTGGAGTTTTGAAGATCTCACTTCACCTAGGTTCCGGCACCTTTGAGTTTATATCTCCATAATGTAACAACTCTATAATTTCGGACTGGAGATAGCCCAATTGTTTCTGGATTCTCAAGATTTATTTTTCAAACAAACAATTAGTTGTGACGGTATCAAATGAAGTTAAAGTTCCGCCGTACAGTTTCAGTGATCTTGCATTGTGGTTCGTAATGTGTGAAAGCATTTTCGAAATGGGCGCACCAAAAGCTGTGACTGAGATTAAAATTAAATTTAATTATGCCGTGTTACATTTACCTACGTAACAATCGTTAGAGACATAACTATGAATCTTGTCAAATACCACATATACATCCATGTAAAAATGGAACTCATTAAATGCAGAGGTGAATTCTCCTAATTGAAAATTAGAAAAATACTTATGGGAGAACAATTTGGTGATCACAAGTCATCGGAATTACTACGCAGCATGACATGCCAAACTATAAACTTTAAAGCACCCGAAGAACTAATGCTAAATAACTTGTTCTTCAGCATTTGCCGTCTCAATTTCAAACTATTTTAGCAGTCATTACACTTCTGAAGTTGGACTCTGCGGCAGAAAAAGCGGAACGAGCCTTTGAAGTAACAACAGTTTCGGTGAGTGTTCGTTCTTCTGGTTCCTCATTCAATGCCATTGAATACATTTTACTTACAGAAATATAAAAGTTACCTTTGAGGATAGGTTTCTCGTAGCGCAGACTCCTCGGTTGCGACCGAGACATTCCTTCACGACAAAGAAACACATGTAAACTAAGAATGACGAACATTGTTATTATCATCAACAATTTGGGAAAAAAGTTTTAAAATGTGTTTCTCTCTATAAATACAATAAAACGAGAAGAAGCTAGCGTAAAGGCAACTACCGCCTTGTCTTAAAATTCTCGTCGTCTTTTTGTGTGCGATAAATGCACTAACCTAACTTTATGATTGAAAAGGGATCAGACGTATCTATCATTCCAGCTTCAAATGTCCAAAGACACACTTCCCAAATGAGTGTTTCTGCACCTAATAACCCCCTTATTCATTGGTATATCGCAATACATTTCCTTAGATCTTTGTCTCAGACGTATATTCAAATGGCCATTTCTAGTTGACACTGTTTCTACTCCCATGATAGGTGCTGATATTTTATACAATTAAAATTTTATACCTGATCCGTCTAAACAAAAGCTTATTTTGAAACTAAAAAAAATCTGATGTGGGCAGCACATGACTTTTCTTATATAATACAATGAATTTACTACTTTTACATTAAAAAAAATATATATATTTTTATAGTAGTTATTTATATTCTTTCCAAGATATTGAATTTCCGTCAATGAGTCGTTATTGATTTAGCGTCATTTTTATCCATTTGGAAAGTGTTTCGTTAATTTAGCAACATTTAAAAAAGTCGCTAAGTTGGCGATATTCCACCAAATTCGTCGCCAAAATCTCGTCAAGCGTTACGGACGAAGAAATCAGTTATTCTTACAGCAGATAAGACTATTGACGTTCAAATACAAAAGTATTACTCAAAGAATCTTTTATCATGAATGGAACGAGCTAGATCCACGAGAATGATGTCACCAAATTTATCACATGATATTACATATGAAATGTGAACATGTTTCTCAAGAGGAAATATTTTGTTTTATTTTATATGACTTTTTGATAATTTTTTTGAAAAATGTGCAATATCTCGAGAACGGTTCATGTTAGCGTTCTAAAACTTATGTCAATCGTTTTCAAATGAAAATTTAAATAAGAAATGTCTATTTGCGTAACTTTATTAGCGGTTTTGATTTTTTGACGATTTTTTCGAAATTTCACTCGAAAATTTAAGGGAGTTTTGAGCATTCGATTGCGTATAAAAACAATAGGCTTCCAGTGTTTACAGATTGTGATTTGTGTACCAAATTTCGTTGGAATCGGTCCATTCGTTCGTCTGTTATCGTCTACACAGGCTCACTAATACACACACACACATACTTTCACACATACACACACACTGACATCACTTCAAAAATGTTTGGTTCGTGATCAGGGATGCCTGAAGCGTGCTCGAAAGCTCGAAATCGAATTTTCGACCGCGTCACAATACTTTCCTTATACATTATGCATATAAGGAAAGTAATAAGTTCTCATTGTAAATAAAGTATCAGTAACATTCATTTAATTAAAACTGTATCAGGTGATAGCATTTATCATAAAGGTGTAATGGAATTTTTGGAAATAACTAAACCACCTTGTTCTAATCAAAAAGTACAGCACTCAGTAGTTCACTACATTGATGCAGTAAGACCTCCCATAACCACTAAAACACGGCGTCTTGCGTCTGATCGTTTGCTTATAGCAAAAGTGGACTTTCAAAGTATGATCGACCTTGGTCACATGTCCCCTTTTAAAAGTAATTATTCATCCTCATTACACATATAGTAGTCCCTAAAAAGCAAGTACTGAATAGAGGTCAGTAGGTAACTACGGAGAACCTAATGTTCATATGGTAAAGGATAATCATGGAATCTACAACATACTAGATTTTGCTTCGAAGATCTATGGAAGCAATATTTAGTCACACGTACACCTTATCAAATATTGTAATCAAATTACTATCAATCCTGAATATGTGCAAAAATTTGTCTAATGTGCAATCACAATTCCCTTCTTACTATTTGAAAGTAATCGTATGCACTTTGGCCTCTGTAATGCAGTTGCCACTTTAGAACGATTTATTACTTTCCTTATATACATATAATGTATAAGGAAAGTATTGTGAGAGTGTCGAAAATCCGAATACAAGTTTTCGAAGGGAGAGCACGTTTCAAGCATCCCTGATCACGAATCAAACATTTTTGAAGTGATGTCTGTGTGTGTGTGTGAACCTGATACCTGAACACGAATCAGACGTTTTTAAAGTGAAGTGTGTGTGTGTCAATGAGACTGTGGAGACGATAACTGGCGAACCAATGGACCGATTCGAGCGAAATGTGGTACATACATTACAATCCATGAATACTGGAAGCCTATTGTTTTAAAACGCAATCGAATGTTCAGAACCCTCCTAAATTTTCGAGTTGAATTTTTAAAAAATCATCAAAAAATTAGAACCTTTAATAAAGTTACGCAAATAGACATTTCTTGTGTAATTTTTCCTTAGAAAACGATTAACATAAACTTTAGAATGCTAGCACGAACTGCTCGTTCTCAATATATTGCACATTTTTCAAATAAATTTATCAAAATATTCCATAAATTAAAAAAAAAATTAACTGTTGAGAAACACGTTCACTTTTCATATGTAATATCATGCGATAAATTTGGTGACATCATTCTCGTGGATCTAGCTCTTTCCATTCATGAGAAAAGATACTTTGAGTAATACTTTTGTATTTGAAAGAAATTAATCATTTATATGCTATAATAATAACTTATTTCTCCGTCCATAACGCTTGGTGATTTTGGCGACGAATTTGGCGGAATGTCGCCAACTTGGAGACTTTTTTAAATGTTGTCAAATTAACGAAAATCTCGCCAAAAGGATAAAAATAACGCTAAATCAAAGAAAATAACGACAACTTGTCGAAAATTCAATATCTTGGAAAGAATATAAGTATCTACTATAAAAAAAACCTATTTCTTTTTACTGTAAAAGTAGTAAATTCATTGCATTATAAAAGGAAAGTCATGTGCTGCCCACATCAGATTTTTAATGAAGTGAGACATAATCTTCCATCCGTTATTTTATGCTTTTGTCGATGATATTTCAGTAGCTCCACAAGTTCCAGAATAACATATGAATAATCTTTTTTTTTTTTTTTTAATCAAATGACTAGGCCCTTGACTCTTAAAATTGTATTTAAAGGGTTTAAACAATATGGTCTGCAGCATCTGGTTTTATCACAGAAAGTGCAGATTGCATTAAAAAATTTCCCACACCAACAACAATCACACAATTACAACTGTTCCCTGCGATATTTAATTGCGCGATATTTAGTTGCTCGCATATTAGCGCCATTGAACAAATTTTTAAAATGCATCAAAAACAAGAAACATCAATCATGCATAAGCATTGATTATGAAACACTTTCCAACTGAAATGCAATTTCATTTAAAAATCTCTAAAATGTGATACATTCAGTGGTAATATCTTTTTCAATATCACAGTACTACAGTAATTTATTATACTTAAATATTTAAAACTGTATCGAAATATAAATCATCTGATTCTCTATGCAAAATCAATGAACATTTCATTCATATAACTTGCATTCCAGACTCCAGAGTTAAATAATTTTGTGTGAAAAAAATTCAGCAATTCTTATGTAATTCACCTTACAATCGCTTGAGATATCTGCATTCTGCATAAGTTAAAAGTAGGCTTCGTTGAAAAAATAATAAAAGTTTTGGGATCATTTAAAATCACAACTATTGTAATTGCGTAGGCACGGAATTTAGATACACAGATAATACAGATACACATATAATATATGTGTGTGCGTATGTTTGTATTCAAAGTAATGGAATCGTGCCGAAGATCGGAACTCGAATTTTCGAAGGGTCTACACGTTTTGGGACTTCCAGAACACGAAAAACTATTTTTAGGAAGATGTCTGTGTGTGTGTAAGGGTGTATCTGTGTGTGTTTCTGTGTGTCTGTGAGGGTATTGCATCCACTCTAACTGAAAAAATAATGGACCGAATTTAATATAATTTGGTAAGTTTTTGTTAGAAACCCTGATGTTCATTTGATTATAGTACGATTCGTAATAAAATAATCTGCCTTCTTTACGAAAAGGCCAGCAGAAATTGCCTTTATCCACTCTAGCTAAAAACTAATGGACCAAATTTAACACAATTTGCTGTATAATATATCAATAACATAATTTATATAACAAATTTAACAAAATTTGGTATATAAATCACTTGTAGATTATTCTAGTTCGATTCGGGAAAAAGGAACGGGCTATTTTTGCGAAATAGCCCGCAAAAATCGTTAAATATAAAAATAAAAGACTACATGTGCTCAATTATATCAATTAAATTTCTATTTTATACGTGATTTTTGACAACAAAAAGAATAAGACTGACCCCATTACTCTAGGGCAGTGTTCTTCAACCTGTGTTCCGCGGAACCCTAGGGTTCCACTCAAACGCTTTAGGGGTTCCGCGAGTCGACACTACAATTCGTTGTTTTTGTTTTGTTTTTCTTTGTTTTCAATTTCATATGACATATATGAAATATATAATAATACAAATACTTTATATGAAATATTTATCTTCTTGTTTGAATTAATGCAAATTTATATCTTATATAAAGTTTTTATAACAAAGGCAGATACGCACCTTGTTCATAACATGTAATACGTAATATGACACATCCCCCCTAAACTCAAATCTGGGTGTGCTACTGAACGAAGGGTTCGATAAAAAAAATATCTCAAAAACAGGGTTCCGCGAGATGACAAAGGTTGAAGAACACTGCTCTAGGGCAAGGCGTTCTTGAGATATATATATATGTATTTTTTTTTTTTTGCGTTTTCGCTACGTCACTTTTGACAATAAGTCCATCTATCAAATGAGAACCAAATTTAAGTGTAACGTGCAAATTCAATGTCATTTAAAATACTTATGGATGTTAATTTGTGCAGATAAACTCAAATTATTATTGAAGAAATAAAGAGAATGTGAATATGTGTCTGCAGCGAAAGACATATGCTGTCCACATCAGAATTTTTAACAATATTACAACAATGATTAATAGAAGTGAACGGGGATTATTTGCAGGCCATTTCGAAAAAATGTAGGATCTATATTTAAAGATCCACCTACTTGTTGTAGAATAAAATGTTCTACAAATTTAATCGGTGTACCAAATTTTAATTCTCTAGGAGGTAGGAAAGTGCATTAAAAACGCCATCAAATAAGTATATCATGAAAAGTTATATAAAATTAAAAAAAAAAATTGAAATATTGTTATCTATCAAATTTATTTTAAAATGTGAAGCCTCTCTCATATACAAAACAATTAAACTCTTGGAAAGATATTTATTATATAATATATCTATTTTTTCTTTCTGGAGGATATCGCAAAAGTCAGAATTTAATTGAATTCGTTTTTCTCCCTATATTAAATATTTTTCTACCTAACATATTTTACTGAAAACTTTTTTATATATTTTATGAGATAATGTAAATATTTCCTAAAAATTTCGAAGGAATTTGTGAATTTTAAATGTGCTTAAAAAATGTTTGAAAAATTAGGTCCCATAGGGTTCAATGTATTTCATTTTTTCAACCGGGGTTCAATAAAAAACTAATTGGGTGATATGATTTATTTATAATCCCATAGGTCCCACAGACCGTCTGAAAAGCATACTAAAATTTAATTTTGATAAAGTCATTTTTACGGCAGTTATCGTGCTGACAGACAGACAGACAGACGGACGGACAGACAGACAGACAGAATGAACAAAGTCATAAACACTTTTCAACTTTGTTGTAAAGTGTTAATAAAAATCCTGAAAATACTACACAAATCAAAGATCAAGAATAGCTTCAATTGTCTGATTTTGCTGAAATATCATTTTCAGACGCTAAGAATGCTTTATCTACTGCCACTTTTCTTCAGACTTATATTATCAGGCCAAGTTAAGAGTGTGGGTTGATGCTAGGGATCTAGCTTGAGGAGAATTTCAAGGTTATGTAATATAATGTTGGGCTATGAGCCCGGCAATCAATCAAAACCTTGTCAGCCTGACGTCGACGAGAGTAGCATTTCGTCATTCGTGATGCCACATACAAAGAGATTTGTTGTCAAACCACAGCTAGTTTTCCCATAATTACAATTGAAAAATTGTTTGTTAATTTTGAAGTGGTAATATCCACACATAAACAGCCTAGGAGAGTTTTAATTGCGCTGTGCCCACCTTCTTCAGTGACGTCCAAAGAGATTCTCGGTCTCCCAGGAGAGCCCGAGAACAAAATGCGCGCATTTGCTACTGTCGAGACATCATATGCGCAGAAACAGAATAAAAAAATGAGGTAAGTCATACACGGCATAGGACCCCCACCTGGAGGGTCTCTCATACAATTCAGAGAAAACAAATGGCAAAAAGACAAAAGGAATAAAAATATTACATTTTTATCAGTCAAACTTTAAAAAACTAAAGAAAACAATTGGTCCACATGTGGTACTGAACTAATGGCAATATACACATCAGTCAAAAGATTTAGACACTTGCTGTATGGTCGGGAGCTGACGATCAGTGACCCGTATACGCGTCATATATGCTCTGTGGAAAATGTCAATTCTTCATTGACGCTTGCCCTTGTATGTTGAGAAGTGAAATATCATGAAATAAAGGGAGTAAGTTTAATGACGATTGCAGAGTCCAGTGATTACATTTGCGAAATCATTACTATAATAAAATATCTCTATTTCAAAAATAAACTACTGACTAGCAATTTCTACTTTTATTTGGGGTATATCACGTCTATTGAACCGATTCACAAAATGACATACTGAGCATTGCGTAAATGAATTTGCATAAGTGGATCAGCATTATAAATTATTATTTATTTTTGGAAATGGGACGCGAGGGGCGGTAAGTGAGCGGCAGCGAAAGGGCGCATTCACAACTGGTGCATTACGTCTGCTAAGCATCCGTTACGAAAAAGCTTGCTAAGTCAGCTAAGGGAGTTGTAGGTGAAGCAGTAGGGGTTGGCGCGCATTAGAGAGCAGGATGCGGATCTTCCTGCTACTTTATATAATATAAAATATTGAATTTTATGATTTTTTCACTTATTAACATTAAGAATCATATTACCCTTTAAGTTTACAATTATTATATTCTTTCAATTTGTAGTAAATCCAGCTCTATATAATGTATCTTTATCATATTTCTTTGATGACTGATTTTCGTTAATGGCACAGCTTAACTGTCAAATGAAATTTAGAGCCTTCTGAATTTATTTTAATGAAGTATTGTGAATCAAAATACGACCATAGTAAGAGCATTGTCAACTTGTTTAAAAAACAACAACATAAAGAAATAGTAGCCCCTTTTTGAAATTTAATTGCAGATTAAGAAAAAAAATACTGCTGAAAATATTTGCAGGTTGTCACCTTTGTGACATTTTATGAGAGGAAAAAGTAATTGCTTTCCATGAAAGAAATGTATAAAAATGATTCAAACAAAGAACAAAAATGCTTTTTAATGGTCTTTTTGGAACATAAAACATTTGACGATTAATCTCTGATGGCAGTAGTTCGGGAATAAAAATCAAATAAAAAGAACTTTGGTTTGAAATATTTATTTCAAAATGCAATTCCTAGAACGTTGAAAGAATTACAGAATCACATAATAACAAATAACAATGAAATGTTCTAGCAACAAATAACAATATATATATATATATATATATATATATATATATATATATATATATATATATATATATGTATATATATATATATATATATATATATATATATATATGTATATATATATATATATATATATATATATATATATATATTCTTTGAAAAATACAAAGCAAAATATTCAAATGTGTTAATAATTTAACAAATCGTTGTTCACTTTAAAGTATCGGTCGTGTTTCATAAGTTCGGAATAAGAATTGCAAATTATGAGCAAAAAGGCAATTCAGGTAATTTATTTTCGACAACATGCAGCATTAAGTGTTTTAAAAACATAAAGTCTAATTTCGATAATGTGAGACCAGAAATTGTTCTCACATGAGACACTTTTATTTGAATATTTATGGTGCCTAGAACGGCAAACAAAACTATAGTCTGGCTGGCGCCGGGGTTTATGAGGACTTGAACTTCAAGGTCAAAAGGACTATAAATTTAGGTGTGCAAGACCAGATGGGCTGAGAGGGGCCTTGCTAAATGTGAAATGATGCCATTGGGTTTAGAAGAACCAATGAGCGCCAAGGGGAAGAAGGACAGAGCTATACCCCCCACACACCGAGGAAACCACACCTTGGATCAGACGAAAGAAATGAGAGCAGTTATAGACGAAACGAGTTCAAGTGTAGACGAAATCAGATGCGGACATGACGAGAAGATGATCCAATTTTGACTAGAGCACGCGTAGAGAAAAAATGAAAAACCTAACAGATTTGTAGAGTGCCCGTAGATGTTCCAAATTGATGGAGGTAGATCAAATGGCGAGTCCATTAAAAATACAAGGAGGAGCCACACACCACAGAGTTATGGCAGTATAAGACTGATGCAAGACTTTAAGAGATGATAAGCCCAAGACTAAACTGGAAGGTATGTGCTCAAAATATCACAGGTTCTAGACACTATGGTAAAACTAATAATTCTGGTCGCATATGTCCCCTCGCTAAAATAATTAAATGAAAATTGATAGTAAATGAAAATTGATGTTATTGATAAATTAATGTTGTTAATAAATGATATTATTTAAGTTTAAAAAGTATTATCTTTTTATATTAATTAATAATTCTTTTCGGGACTTACACAAAAGGTAAAAATAATTGAAGGGTTTATTGCGGCACAACAACGAGCAATGTACGTTTAATGTTAATTCCACTTTATGAGATCAACGGCCATGTCTTTAATGCTTAATAACAATTAATGTCAATTAATAATAATTAATAATAATTAATGTTTATTATAACTGTTAACTTTAAGTTATTCCCTTTCTTTTTCGGTTGCCACAGATAACACAGCTATGTTCAAATATTCTATCTCTCTTTAAGTAATCTATTATCCATATTGTGGCCTGTTTGCTTTACATTTTTACTTTTAATTTTTGCTATAAAGTTTTTTTCTTGCATGTGTGTGCATTTTGACACACTTTTAATGTAATACTAGTGATTAGCAGTGGACAATCACAAATAAAAATTATATTTACTGAAAGGCAATAAATGTAAAAGATCTGTTTGATTTGGTTGTGTGAAATATATTTTCAAAAACAATGTTTTTAGCTTAAAATTTATATAGTGTTATTTACCTTAGTGAAATGAGTTAAAATCATCTCATTAAATCGTTTTTGATACTCTCTTTCTCAAGTAACCGGAAAGTAAGTTTGAAAACGAAACGTTGAAAAGTGGCGAACTGGTATAAGCTTACGAAAATTTAATTAATCAGCTGAAAGTTATAAAATAAGATCCAAATACTGTGTATAAAGTGATAATATTGCATAAAGTTATTTTAAAATAATGTAATTTCTTACTTTTATAAAAGCGAATATCGTAAACATATCCATATTGTCAAATATTTGCATACGATAGTTGCCATTCGATAAATGTTTATAACATGCGTAAATTACTCACACCCGAATTTATGTTGTTTGATTTCTCTAAAATGTATCTTCTTTTCCTAAGGCACTTATGTAAAGTTCAACACGTATTCAATTTTCCCTCTGCAAAAAGCATTAAAAATAAAATAAGTATTTTTATTGAAGATAATATTGCTATTACTATAATTGATATAGCACATTAAAATATTGATTGCAGTACGATTTTAATGCCATACTTTGTATAGAACTTTTATAAAATGTTCTCCGATATTATTACATTGATTTTATTATCGGAACATTTATTGTGCTTGAAGAAATCTTCCTGATTGCACATAGCAATTTAAACATACTATTGCTTTAGCAGAAATCAATTAACATTTCATGTAGATATAAAAGATATATAACCTAAATCAGAAATTGCTTCAATTTCATAACACAGTAAATGCAGTTTTAAAAACTTTTGCTTCCTGCAATTAGTCTTCTCCACATAGATCCGGCAATTAGACTGAAACGTCTTCTAAGTCTTAAATATAAGTCTACTTAGATATATTTAATATTAAGAATGTATACTATTTATTAGACTTCTGTTCGATGGGAGCAGAACATCTGATATGTCTTAGAACCATTTAGGTTCCATTAATTAAGATACCATCTTTTTTACAATAAGATTTTTCAAGAGATATACTTTATTAGAGAAAATATGTCATTGATTGATCATTTATACTTTCAGACATCGTCTTATTTTCGGCAAATTGAGTTATCTAAAAGTATTTAGCCAGCCTCTATAATTTATCGTCAAATGTTCATGTCAAAAACAATGACATCAATAAATTGCTAACTAAAATATTTTTTACTTTGATATATATCTATGATATCATAAATTTATTTGCTAGATATCTATTATTTTAGAATATAGATCTCCTATAAAAGTTATATTCTATAAACTATCTTACTAAATAAGATGTATTTTTGTCTTGGTGTCTGTCTGTGCAGTCTGTAGCAGGAAAACTAGTGTCAAACGAATCATAAAATTTGGTACACATGTAGATCAGGATCCGAATAGGTGCACCTCAACGTTATTTTTTTTTAATTTCGAATTAGTTTCTTATTTATTTTCTAGGCTTTAATTTCCTTTCCGACCGCTAAACATTGAATAAAACGTGTGAATAAAAATGTGGTTCGAATTTCATTCGCGGCACGGTGACAATATCACCGATTACCGTCTCGCTCGTGAAACCGGAAATTCCAGACGGACAGCTTCATATTTATTAGGGTGCATGTAGATTTCTGCGGAATCACCTGTTTCATGAGCGGCTGAATATATCGTGAATCGAATATATGTGAATCTCAAATATTTTGCTTTTTACTGAAAGGGCTTGTTATTTGATTTGTGCAATTTTCGGATCTGTTCCGTTTTAAATTGTATTCGAATCCTTTACTTAAACATTATTCAAGCTTATTTAATTACTTGTACGTAGTTGACGATTATTTAGTATCCCGGCAATCTAATAATAAAAAATCTGATGTGGACAACATATGACTTCCCTTATATAATGCAATGAATTTGCTACTTTTACAGTAAAAAAAAATGTTATTCTTATAGTAGACACTTATATTCTGTCCAAGATATTGTATTTTCTTCAATTAGTCCTCATTTTCATTGATGTAGCGTCATTTTTATCAATTTAGCGAGAATTTTGTTAATTTGGCAACAATTAAAATGTCACCAAGTTGGCGACATTCCGCCAAATTCGTTGCCCAAATCTCGCCAAGCGTTATGGATGGAGAAATAAGTTATTCTTACAGCAGATAAATGACTATTGGCTTTCAAATACAAAAGTATTACTCAAAGTACCTTTTTTCATGAATGGAACGAGCTAGATCCACGAGAATGATGTCACCCAATTTATCGCATGGTATTACATATGAAAAATGAGCATGTTTCTTAATAGGAAATATATATATATTTTTATTTTATATAACTTTCTGATAATTTTTTTGAAAAATGTGCGATATCTAAAGAACATTCAAGTTAGCGTTCTAAAATTTATGTCAATCGTTTTCTAATGAAAAATTACATAAGAAATGTCTATTTGCGTAACTTTTTTAGCGGTTTTGATTTTTTGACGATTTTTTCAAAATTTCACTCGAGAATTTAGGGGGGGTGGGGTTCTGAACATTCGATTGCGTATAAAAACAATAGGTTTCCAGTGTTTACGGATTGTGATTTTTGTACCAAATTTCGTTCGAATCGGTACATTCATTTGTCAGTTATCGTCTCCACAGCCTCACTGACACACACACAAACACAGACATCACTTCAAAATTATTTTATTCGTGATCAGGGATGCTTGAAACGTGCTTTCCCGTCGGAAACTCGAGTTCGAATTTTCGACCCCGTCACAATACTTTCCTTATATATTATGTATATAAGGAAAGTAAAAATGGTTTATCGAGAGAAGCAGGTCACACTTTGGTGAGTATGAATGCACTGTAATTTTGTCTTGAAAACGGAAGCTGTGTTCTGCCTCGATCTTCGCTTACATATTTTGTTGTACATAGTTTCACAAAGTTTTCTGCCTCATAATTAAAAGCATATAGTGATATATATATATATACACTATCATTCGCCTGTACATCGAGAAGAATCATTAACAAATTAGCCGTCAGATGGCGTTACTTCGGAGCACCAGTGGGGGTGGAATAGACTGCGCTCAACAACACAACATAAATGCCTGCAGGTGGGACTCGAACCCACAAACCGGCAGTCGAGTGAGCAAGAGAAAACGATTGCCTTTCACCGCTTAGCCACCACATCGGCTTTTCATTTTTTCATTTCATAATATATTAAATATAAAACTTTTATCACAAAAATTGCAATTGGTACAAATACATTACATTGTTTTGAAAGTCACATCGTAGATGTGAAACTAAAAGACAATACATTTATCACATTTTTACATTGCCCAAGCTCTTCCAAGCGTTCTTTAATGTAAAATATTTTATACTCGCATTCTCGACTTTATTTTTCACGAATTCGTATTTCATTAATCACGAATAATCACTTCCTTCAAACCTTCGATGACAAAGTTACAACCTGTATTTCATCTAAAGCGTGAAATTATTCCTTGTTTAAAAGTTATTATTTCCATGTTGTAGTTTATTAATTTTACATGCTGTCATCCGGAAAAGCACCAAATGTGCAATTCAACGTTAAAAACTCTGTGCCTTGGAATTTGTACATCATTTTCTGACGATGAAAGATGTAAATGCATTGCAATAAGGAAAGTTGTGTGCTGCAAACAACAGATTTTTTTTATTTATAAATATACTTAGTAATGCGATCCATTGACATTTCCTCGTTCGACATCTATTGCGCGTTTTCTGAACTTTTTTCTTTATAGTACATCATTTAAGACAAACAGTTTGCGAAATCAGTAATAGATAGATCTGTCTAACCATTGTCTATTCCACACTCGCCATCTAATGCGTATTTTTTGCACTATTTCATTCTGTAGTAAATTAATCTATAGCAAATAGTTCCAGAGTTTAGAAATAGAGGTCGATGTATAACCATTGACTTTTCCACGGCGCCATCTACTGCGTGTTAACTTAACTATTTCTCTTAGCAGTAAATCATTCATTTATTTAAGATACATGTATCATTTTAAGTAGGATAATTTTTTAGTAGGATAAATAATTAAATTAGGATACATTTCAGTAGGATAAATAATTAAAGTACGATAAATTAAGTAGGATGGAGTAAGTAGGATAAAAATGTGTGTGTAAATCTGTGTGTCAGTGGAAATAATATCCCAGGAATGAGTGGAGCTATTTAAACAAAATATGGTAAAAAAATTAGTGAATACTACAATCCTATTAATTTGAGTCACAATCGAGAGTTCGGAACATCTCCAAATTTTCGACGAAATTTTGAAAAATTTATTAAAAAATCTGAACCTTCAATAATGTTACATAAATAATCACTCCTTATGTAATTTTTTATGAGTAAATTATTGACATAAAGTTTAAAATGTAGTGTAAGCTGATCTGGAGATAGTGCACATGTTTTAATTAAATTTTTAAGAAATCACATAAAATTAAAAATGTATGAAATATTGTGAAGTATGTTCAATTTTTATATATAATATTTTGCGATGAATATGCTAACATAAATCTCGTTGACATAGTTCTTTCCATTCAAGACAGGACATGCTTAGGAAAATCGTTTTGTATCTAGAATTCGCCAATAGTTATTTATCCAATATAAAAATAATTTATTTCTTTGCCCGAAACGCCTCGCAGATAACTTGGCGGAAAATCGCCGAATATGAGTTAATTGGGTACTGCATGAAATATATAGTTAATTGAAAATACGAGGGTCACACTGAAATTATTTAGACAAGGGCAGACGATATGCGCTAAAAAAATATTGATCAGGTATTTAGATTTGAACTCTTATGCCCGCAGATTGTAATTTGTGGCAACAATTACAATTTGGCTACCGTAGAATACATTTTGAAAGGAAAGAAAATGGACTTGACTAGAGAGCATTATCGAGCTATGATTTTCCATGATTTTTAAGTGGGGCTAAATCAAGAATAATGTCATAATTATTCTAACTGTAGACGATAGTCTACAGTTAGCATATGAAAAAATTACTCTGTCTCATGCCTCTGTCTTTACAAAGCTTATAGAGTTTAGAAGAGGTCGAAATTATCTTCTGGATACTGAACACACAAGAAGAACTTTGTCAGCTGTAGTCCCAAAAAATGTGTCGACCATTCGAAAAATATTAATCGGTGATAATCGCTGCACCTACCAAAGGATACAGAAGGAACTTAACATTGATCCGCAGCTAAATATAAAATTATTCATGAAGAACTGCATATGAAAAAAATAGTTTGTCGTTGTATCCCCCATAATTTAATAGAACACCAAAAAGTGGAGTGTTGTTGAGACCCAGACCGTCCGACCTACCAGAAAGGTGTAAGGCAACTGTTTGGACGGCCGGGAAGTGCCACCCAATTTAGACCGGAACCCAGTGGGGGAGGCATCCACAGGGACCCTACCCTCCTTCCCCTACCACCAACCTCTCGGAAGGACTTACGGACCCACATGTTTATAGTGATCGTATTCCGCGTGAACACGGCGCCAGTTTTGGCAGTGGCTGGAATCGAACCCGGGCCTACCGAGTGCAACTCCAGCGCGCCAACCAATGGGCTACAGCGCCCCCCCAAAAAGTGGAGTGTGGCAGAATTAGTAAAGAAACCCTAAAATTACTTGATAGTGGACACCTTATTATTTCTAAAATCAAACCTGGTGATGAAACGTACCTACCGTTTTTTGGCGTTCTAACACGTGAAGAAAATAAAGTATGAGTCTTTGAAGATGACCCCAAACCATCACTCGTGAAAAGACAACGAGCAATGAAAAAAATAATGTATGCCGTGTTCTTCAGAAGTACAGGTCTGGTCACAGCCATAACGCTAAAAGGACAGAAGACAGTTACATTTAACAGGTACATCACTAAGTGACTCATGCTTCACCATGACAAAGTATCTTCTCATTCAGCAAGAATGACAGTGGAATTTCTTGAACAAAAAACCTCAAAGTGGTTGAACATCCACCCTATTCTCCTGATCTTGCTATGCATGATTTTGGGATACATTTAAATCTAAAAAAAAATCTCGTGGGCGTCGTTTTCATTCCGACGATGAGATTGATGAGGCTATAAAAGCATATTTTTCATCGATTCCAAGAAATGGATGGCTTGAAGCATTTAATCTTTGGAAAATTTGCCTACAGAAGTGCGTTGATGTTGGAGGGAAGTATTTTGAACACCCTAAGAGTTGGTAAGTTTAACATGTACCACTTAGCCGCATCTCAAAAATTTCAGTATGACACTCGTATAAGTTAGTTTCACATTTTGTCATCCAGAAAAGCTCCAATGTACAATTCAGCGTTAAAAACGCTATGCCGAGGATTTTATACATCATTTTTTTCATTGTGAAAGAAGTAAATTTATTGCATTATATAAGGAAAGTTTTGTGCTGCCAACATCAGTTGTTTTTATTCATAAATATATGTCACATGAGTAAGATGATAGAATCCTTTAATAAACCGTATGTACTCAAGTTTGCCTTTTTGTTAATTCATTGCGCAGTTGATCATTGTACAACGGAATGTCACAAAAGACACAAGTAAGGGTTTTTCTAGATTGCAACTAAAATACTAAAATTTATTCTACCCGAAAACGTGGAGGATAGACTTTAACTAAGATAAATAGTTCGAGAAATGAAAAATAGATGTCACAGTCCATATATTGACTTTGCCTCGATCGCCATCAATTGCACGTTTTCAGAATTATTTTTACAATAGCAAATCAATCTAAGATATATAGTTTTATAGATGAGAAATATATGGCTTTGTCTATCCATTGACTTTTCCTCGAACGTTTAAATCCTAAATCCAGAGCAACGTCTAATATTTGGTGCTAGCTAATATGCGGCAACTAACTTTAAGCAACTTGCAGACGAGTCAGAGTCCTCATGTTGTTTGCTGCACATGACTCCAGGTACTATCAAGACATTCCAAAATGTCCACATGTTATTTATATGGAGGATTTTAGGGCATTTGTTTAGGTGTATATGTTCAAGTATTCTAAATAACTTCCAATTGAGCTAGAATTCTGAAATTTGCTATATAAATAGTTCATGCACTGCACTATAAAAACGTTAGAAAACGATAGAAACGATAAAATGAAATGATAGAAAAAAATCGAAACTCACTACATTCTTTCAAAGGTAAGAATTTAGAATTTTTTTCGATATAACTAAATAAAAATGCCGAAAATTGCTACACATATAACTCTTATACTAAAACTACATATAAACGTTGAAAATACCATAATAACCTCATAGAATTATGTTAGAGACCCGAAATGCGTACATTTTATTAGCTATCATTCTCATCAATTTAAGGCATTTCACTAATTTGCTCATATATGATCTTCTAATTATGCCAGAGCTTACCTCTAAGGACTAATCTTCTTAGCTTGAGCTAATAAAAGCAATTTTAGCTTTAGCCAGCAGTACTCCGATTCAATTCGCCATGTGACCATATTAAAAGCACATAGCACCCATGCAGCGGGCATTGCGAAGACGCATTGCAACCGCTCAGATGTCGAAGGCATGTTTATGCATTTTCTTTGGGACTTAGATATTGCCAGCATATTTCTTTCAGTATTTGATGCATATGTTTTTTGCCAAATATGTAGTATTTACAATGACCTATTTCTAATTAAACCGTGGGAAGAAAGGGTAATCGCTGCTTGTTCATAATAAATAACAAAAACAATATAATACAAAGTCTATAGAGAATGTCCTGCCATGCCTACTATGTCCTCTTTAGGCCTTCTGAGCATATAAGTCAGCAACATAAGACAAAATTCAGAATTCATTTTCTTTTGATTTATATTTTGAAAACGGATAAGATAGAATTTATGTAGATTCGAGTAATATTGGATGGGATAAAAATTTCATCAGAAAGTTGTCAAAATCTATTCCAGTATTTCATCAATAAAGTGTATATAATCTTCTGATGAAATCGAAATTCCTAATAAATTGGTTAAGTAAACCAAGCAAAGCTTTGGGATTTAGAGATTCGATAAAAATACGAAGTATTCATTGTCAAGAAATCGAATTATTAAGAAATCGAAGTAGTCCAAAATAAATTTTCACGCACTATTATTAACATAATTTCCTTCTTCTATCCATATGATATGTATATTAGTCAACTTAGGCAAACATTTCATGTAATGTCTCTTCAAGATGAACTTGTCTCTAGTTTACTATAAAGTTTGAAATACTATGGGCCATCCTATCTTACTCTCATGCTTGGAGTTTGATATACCTGTTACCAATACTAGGCGAACATTTTTTTTATATTACTACTATTAAATTTAATTGCATTACGATATATTCTTATTTTATTTATTATATTTTTACTCTTACCAATTTAAAAAAGAAGCCTGTTGTAATGTACTTGACATGTTTATACTTTAGTATTCTGATATTTTAAATTCAATACCTCTTTTGTTTTGTGGTTAACGATTTGATTTTATCTGCAGTCGCTACTTAAATTTAATAAATAAATAAGCGACCTTTTTTTAATGGATTTTTATTACTATATTTCACTGTCACGGCTATTTCGGTTTCTTGAAATTTTAGATTTTTTTTCCTTGGTCTCGATCCCTTTCATTACATATTATGAGTGCCACATCGTTGTTAACCCCCACTGTCAAAAGTAATATATACTGCATGACTATGAAACTGCATACGATAAGAGCTGCAAAATTGATGACTTATAGCAAAGTTTCTTGCTAATAGCATAGTTATGGATACTCATGAATCTAGCGTTCTGTGTCTTCTAACCCGATGCTTTCAGATATACTGGGACATAATCCTGAATATTATATTATTGTATTAAATGTATTGGTCAATTTTTTATGCACCTATTTAAGTTCCTATTACTGGTTTCTGTATCTCACGATAATTCGAGCAGTATATCAGTTTATACAGTGTTAAAAGCTTTCAATTTTACCCTTTCATGTACTGGTTGAATCATTGTTTGACAAAATGGTAAGATAAGCGGTCAATTAAGAAGATATGATGTTCCGCTATATGTTATTGACTAACTGAAAAGTCCTAGGTGTCCAGCAGACAACTTTCACTAAATATTAACATGCTCATATATTGTAGAGAAATGCTATAAATAGGAGATTTCTTACAATACTATATCGCTTAAACTAATAGGATTTTTGGTTTATTGATTAAAAATACAGAATTCCTCACTGACTGTTATTGCTGCTAATATTTATGTCCTATATAGTAGGGTGAGTTGCCGCCCCTATGGGTATACATACAATAGAGTCATTGTGGGATTCCTACACCAAACACTTTAAAGCACACATCAACATAGAATCCGACGTCAAGCACATTCAAGTCACCATATCCCGTTATTCAGTCAAAACTCATAAAAATCTGACGTTAGCAAGAGATGATTCGCTGTCAAATTACAGAAATCTTTCGGATTTATATTACGGAATAACAAATAATGTTTGTCACATGTTTGTAATATAATTGTTTTACTTATCAGTGATGATGTAAAATATATTTCCAACTTATACTGAGGAAATATTTTTTTATCCCCATTGATGTGAATATTACAGATCCATATTCTTTAAGTATAGAAAAGTGCAATTACTTACGTAATAAATATCTGATATTTATTAATTGCCAATACGCTGTTTGTCAATTTGTGTAATATCCATTTCATGACACTCATATTTTTACAACATTTATTCTTGGAGATGTGGTAACTGAAATATACTGAATATAACGCAAATTGTAGACCAATGATATTACTAGGAAACCGAAACTAATGAGATTTGCTCTCCCACAGAAACCCCTTGCACTTAACCACAACTCATAACTCGAACACAATACATTTCATCCTTCATATCGTAACAAAGTCATGTTGAACGCCATACTCACAGTTAATCTGGAAATGAAACAATTGTATAGTTAATTTCATTGAAATCGACTTATTCCTTCAACGTACCTCTGGAACAGTAAACATTTAATGGGCCAATATAGGCTATTAGTAATTAATAAACAATGATGACTATCTGTTTGTGTTTATTTATTATTAAAACGCTGAAGGCAGAAGCTATGTTTCAATTGGTTTGATAATTTTCCGCCACATGGTTCACATTTACAAAAATATGATGTGGGCAACACATGACTTTCCTTATATAATGCAATGAATTTACTACTTTTACAGCTAAAAAAAGTTATTCTTGTAGTAGAAACTTATATTCTTTCCATGATATTGAATTTTCTTCAATTAGTCGTCATTTTTATTGATTTAGTGTCATTTTTATCCATTTGGCGAGATTTTTGTTAATTTGGCAACAATTAAAAATGTCTCCAAGTTGACGACATTCCGTCAAATTTGTCACCAAAATCTCGCTAAGCGTTATGGACGGAGAAATAAGTTTTTCTTACAGCAGATAAATGTCTATTGGCGTTCAAATACAAAAGTATTACTCAAAGTATCTTTTTTCATGAATGGAACGAGCTAGATCCACGAGAATGATGTCACCCAATTTATCGCATGGTATTACATATTACATATGAAAAATGAACATGTTTCTCAATAGGAAATATTTTTATTTTTTTATTTTATATAACTTTTTGATATTTTTCTTGAAAAATGTGCAATATCTCAAGAACGGTTCATGTTAGCGTTACAAAATTTATGCAAATCGTTTTCTAATAAAAAATTACATAATAAATATCTATTTGCGTAACTTTATTAGTGGTTTTGATTTTTTGACGATTTTTTCAAACTTTTATTCGAAAATTTTAGGGGGGTTCTGAACTTTCAATTGCGTATAAAAACAATAGGCTTCCAGTGTTTACGGATTGTGATTTTTGTACCAAATTTCGTTCCAATCCGTTCATTCTTTCGTTAGTTATCGTCTCCACAAGCTCACTGACACACACACACACACACACATACACACACACACACACACACTTTCACACACACAGACACACACACATACACACAGACATCACTTCAAAAGTGTTTGATTCGTGATCAGGGATGCTTGAAACGTGCTCTCCCGTCGAAAACTCGAATTCAAATTTTCGACCCCGTCACAATACTTTCCTTATACATTATGTATATAAGGAAAATAAAAAGAGAGAGATAGAAAAATGCACTTGAAAACAGGATTAATCGCATCGGGAAAACTCAAAACGTGAAAAACCATCAAAATCAACGAATTAGATTTTCGCCTTAGGAAATAATTTTATTTTATATGTACTAAGCATTCATCGACTGTAAAAAATAAAATTGAAAAACATTTTCACACTTACATTTTCGCACATATGTATCATCCTAAAATGCACCGTTCAAATCAGTTAAATTGTCATTCCGTTACTGGATTTCAAAGTTATTAATGTGACAGATGGCATAAAATTTATAAATGGCGTAAACCAGTCAAAATAAATTCACTCATTTTTGAAATGAGATCGTAAAACATTTTATATCGCTGTATATGCACATATAGTGATATTTTATATCCGACAGTTTTCCTTGGAAATGTTTTGCATTTCAGAGTAGTTTTTACATAGAATGAATCCCTCTGTGACATTCGAACGTCTCCTTAGGTCTTAAGTGCAACAATCCATGTTTTAAATTGCAAAATGTCACATTACAATGCAGGAGAAGTATTTTGTAAAATGAAATTTGAGGTGGAAAAATTCCAAAAGACCTAGGTAAAATGAAATCCTTTTCCGATAGATGGAGATAAATATATTTGTAAAACATATCATGAAATATATATGTAGTTCGGATTTAAAAATGCATAGAATATTTATTGTACTGTTTTTTATAATAATTTAACAATTCATTTCATTGAATAATTTTATCGACATTGCAGGTTTATAAAATTTTCCGTTGGAGAATATATGTCCGTCCATAAAATTTGCCACTAGGAATATATATTTAGTTATTGAATAATGTATAAAGACATGACCAATAATGCAACTAATCAGGAAATAAAACAATATTGTATAATTATTTTCCTCGAAATCGACTTATTCTCCAGAGGTACCTCTGGAACAAAAATGACCAAAAAATAACACACTATAAATTTCCACATTTTGGAAAACATAACAAAATGCTGGAAATGGAAAAGGGCTTTGTTAACATAAAAGGCTCATTTAAGCACAAAAATATATATAACTCTCGAGCTCATGTATATACAACAGATGCATGCATCCAAAATTTCTGAAATACTTCCACGAAGGTGGATGATCTTGAGCTTCATAGTATCTGTGAGTATGCTGTTCCTAAAATAGATAAGCAATAGAGTAGTTTGTGTTCCTATGTATCTCTAAGATACATACGCCAGATTGCTTTGCTCTTATGTTACATTCCTGACAGTTCTGGACAGCTCTTGACAGTTATAATCTTTTCTAGTCAGTTGAAGTTGGAATTGGTAGTTCCATTTACCACATCACAATCGTGAATCGAAAACCATTTTTAGATCTAAGCAGTTCTAAAGATTTAAATATAATGCAAAATACATTATTAAATGACGGAAATAAAGAATTAGAAAATTGCGATCTTGATGCGGATGATGAAATTGAAAATATTTGAACCACATACAATGATGAACAGAACACACAAATATGGCCTACATGGTAATATTTTATTCTATTGATTACAACCGACATTAAATATCCTGCACGAGTTGAAGCAAAATATCAAAATAAAACAAACATTACATCAAAATAAAATAAATATAAGGCAAGAACAGGTTCCAGAACATTTTAGTTGTTTTACTTCCTACATTGAATAAAAGTGCATTTTATTCATAGTTCCTTTACTTTGACATGCATTTTAATTGCACAAATAACATGTTGTATTTTTTATTAATATGCTTGGCATATCACAAAAACTTGTTTTTATTCGTTCATTAGAATCCAGAGAATGTTTAACTTTTAAGATTTTTTCCATTTTTTTTAAGAATTCGTAAATGTTTGTGTTCATCAACCCGTTATGGTATTTATTTTTTTATCTGAAAACACGCTAATTTATATATTTAAAACACAAGTCGATTTTTTGTAGATCAATTTCTGAGAATCTATCGAAGCAATTATTCAAAATTATTTTTTTGCTTCAAAAATGATATTTCTCAGATAAGCAGAGTATATGATATCCCCCGAATTCCCTGCTTTCTAAGTGGTCTGGCAAACAAATTTAGCAAATATTTTTATTCTTATGCATTGCACAAACAAAAAATCTCCGATTTGAAGCTCGCGTCAATCAGTTTTGCATTTTTATCAAATAAAAATATTTTGGGAAATAATATTCCATTTTGCTCATCTACCATCGGTATATTTAAAACACAAGCCCCTTTGTCTGCCGATCAATTTCTGGGAATCTATCGAACCAATTATTAAAGTTATTTTTTTTTGCTTGAAAGATGATATTTTATAGAGTATAGAATTTCCACTTCCCTCCCCCTCCCTAATTTTTTAAATGGGGTGGTAAAGAAATTAAGTAAATTATTTTATTATTATACAATGAATCCTTGATGTGCTTGCTCTCTGTGGCATACCCAATATAGCATCAACTATGAAACATAAGGTCTCCGGTTCGAAGCTCGGTTCTAACATTTTTTTATTTTTTACCAAATTAAATTATTTCGATAAAGGATTTTACATCTTGCTCATCTGTCATGTTTTTTAAAAGATAATCATTTTTATATTCAGATTCTGATGATCTAGCTATCATTTTTTTTGTTGTTTAAAGGCTGATACATTCAAAATGAGTAAAAGGTCAATAAAATATACTTTGACTAGGTATACAGATAGAAACTATTTTAATTGTTGATCGGTACTACATGCTATTGATATTCACTGTCTAAACTTCCTCTTCAAAAACTTATTTAGAATCAGATCGTAAGACAAAAGGATGTTCACCATTGAAATTTACAGAAACTGGTCTTTTGAGTAACACTGAACACTACAAGATTACAACTGCATTTTTACTTTCCTTATATACAATATTGTATAAGGAAAGAAACCTATGGGAGTATAAATGAATAATCTCACCCAATTAGTTTTGGATTGAATTCGGGTTGAAAAAATGAAATACGTTGAACCATATGGGACCTAATTCTTCAAACATTTTTAAAGCAAATTTAAAATTCACAAACTGCTTGGAAAGTTTTAGGAAATATTCAAATTACCTCATAAAATATAAAAAAATGCCAGCAAAATATATTCGGTAGTCTTTTAAATAAAAATTAAAATAATAATTACACCCTTTATATGACGAGATCACATGATTTACATCAAAATAAAATATGCCATGAATCTTGTGTTTTAATCGTGATTTTTAAAGTTATTTTTAATTCATATTTAGTGTTGTATCCGTCCTAAAACCGCTTTATTTTTGTTTAAATTCTGTGGATCTACATAATGAAACAACACAATTACAATATATTTGAGTTTAAATGATCATCAAACCTTGATTATTTCTACAACGGAGCCTAATTTTCTCTTATGGAGAATGTAAACACCAAAAGGTGTAGACTGAGTTGTATAAGAATTGCTGCATTTCTTTAATGCAAAATTATGTAGTTCATGGTGTCTGCAATATTGCGGATATAAATGAAATATTCATTGATTTTACACAGCGAACCAGACGATTTTTTCGATAAAGTTTTAAGCATAGAGTTAAATTACTTGAACCTCCATGGTTTAAGATGAATAACTTAACTAAGATGAATATAAGTAATTACAATCGATTCTACTATATATCACTGAAATTTCTGTTTAACAATTTTTAGCTTATCAAAAGGCACATGGAAACTACATATGATTAAACAGAGTGTATTTTATTCATATGACACTAATTTGCATCGAAAAAGTCCTAATACAGATTTATGTTTGGCTACAGGTACTTTGTAAAATTTGGTGACAAAACTTTCTATTCTCTAACGTCAATTTGTTTTAACTTGTTTCCATCTCACTTTGACTTACAACATGTAGTTTCACCCGAAAAATTCTGTTATAGGATTTTTTTAATCTTTTCTAATGTAAAAATTATTAAAAGCACGATTCATTTTAAAATTAAGATATATCATAGGGATTTTCACTATGCAGTAATAAGCATATTTTTTAAAAATATATATATTTTGTTAAATTTTGATTGTAACGTGTTTATTACATTTGTGTTGTCGCTTGGATAGCGTGGGTTTTGTGCAACCATAGCTTATTCAGAATTGGTTTATACATATGTATATGCTTATGTAATTTTTACTTAAAACATATATTTATTTGTTTTAGTATGTAGGTTTAATATAGTGTCACCGATTTAACGAAAATGTAAGCTAACCTGTGCATAAACCTCATACATTCGTACTTTAATTAATCTGAAAAAAATAAGTCATTAACTTTTATGTTTTCAAAAATAGCCACCAATTTAATTTTAATACTTCTGGTAATCTAAAATATATCTATAAATCCTTAAAGCACATTGTGAGGTTGAAAAACAACCCATCATGAAGTGAAACTTATATATGATAGATTTTCTTGTTTTCGAGATTGTATTGGTTAGAATAGGAAAGGCACGCTGCTTACTTCCGTAGGATTCTGGTATAAATTGAGTTGAACTTTTCCACCGTCCAAACTCATAATTTGCACATTTAGGTAGGTTGAACGGTGTGGACCACAATATTTTCCTTTTATGTGTAATTTGTATTATAGGAATGCAAAGAGCTTAAAATTTTGAATAAATATATCCATCTTTAAAGTGAAATAGATTGGACTGTGTATTTTTTGCTTAAATATAAACCTCCATTACCATATATAAATAGACTCATAAAAATGTAAAACATAGTTATTCATAGTTATACATTGTTAAATATAATTATACAACTCATAACTATACAAACAAAAAACATAGTTTTAAAAAAGTATCCGTTTTCATTAACTGTATGTAATGTAAATGTAATCTTAATGCATGAAAAATGTATGTAACTTAAATGTATGAAAGACAACGGTATACCAAATTTGGACTCTACAAGCTCTGGTTTCTGACTTACTTCCTAAAATTGAGTATAGTTATATAACTCGATAATACCTAACCCAAAGAAGTTCAAAATCCAAAGAATTTAATAATACTGCAAAAGCCAACAACATATAAATTTGATCTTTCTAGCTGCACTGGATTAAGGGTTATTCCCCCCAAACAAGTACTTCCCAATCATGAACCCAAACCGAGTTAATCCAAAAACATAGTTAGCTTTTAGTAGCACTTATTAGTTATCACAATAACTAATAAGTGCTACTAAAAATAACAACATACTAAATTTCATATTATTATGATTACTGGAATCTGATTAGTTAAAGATTTTATTTTAAAATATTAGTTTAAGATTTCAATTACATTGATACACACCTGATCAATATAAATAAAATGCTATAAAAATACAAAAAATTAAAATTCTGTCAGCAACAAAATAAATCTCCATATAAATGTGTTTACTTTATAAATATGAACTTTTTTTTATTAATTCACACGCATCAAATATCACATGGTTTTTTTACTGAATAAACGTTGATTTAAAGATTTATAGAGTTAATTAAATATTAGAATATAATTTTACATTTCAGACACGCATTAAATATTTTTTTAAAACTTGCATTAACCTATAGTATGAAAATTTCTATTTGAAAATAATATTTGGATAAATTAGATTTTAGTTTATAAGAAAAGTAATATCATGTATGAAACTTTAAAAATTAACATCTCTGTAAATATATATACACAATTATACAAAAATATATTTATATTAAAAGACAAAATTATAGTTAAAATAAATTTTAATGAATTCACAATAAAACATAATTTGAAACTAGACTCATCACATGTTTTATATATACAAGGTGATGAAAAAAAGATGAACCACACTATAGGAGGTGGTAGTAGACACGAAACTAAGCATTTTTCATTTAGTTTACCGGGTCGGAAATGAAACGTAAAAGCGCCAGTGGGCGTGTAATGGTGAAACTGATGAGGTGAGGCAAAAATACAAGAATGGCATTTAATACAGATACAAAATGACATTTAATAAAAAATAATTACAGTAATGGCTCAAAAGAGCGAACGCCAACATGAATACATATCTCACAGCGCCGATGGAACGATTGACGAACTCTCTCGATCAAACCTGACATGTCGTGCACTTCAGCAGCAGCAGCCGAAATTCTGGAGGCATGCTCCTCTTCAGATTCAAGAGGAGTGTCATAGACGAAGCTCTTGAGATATCCCCACAAAAATAAGTCAAAGCATGACAGATCGTGTGATCGTGGTTGCCAAGCTAAGGGACCACCTCGTCCTGTAGCGCTTTATGTTTCATTTCCAATCCGATAAACTAAGACGGAAAATTCTTGGTTTGGTGTGGACTACCACCTCATAAAGTTTGGGCCATCTTTTTTTAATCACCCTGTAAAGGATGACATATTTGCAAACCTTAGTATAATCAATGTATACTGATTATTGATTTTATATTGATATATATGATAATATATTCATTTATATGACTGTTGTTTTCTACAAAAATAATATATTTGTCTATTTGAATGAAGATTACTTCAGCTGCTGTTTTCAGCTGCTGCAACAGTAAACAAATACTCATATATTAAACTACTCCAAAGCTGGAGCACATATATGTTTACAAAATCTGACGTCGACAGCGCATGATTTTAGTTATTTCGAAGTGCCAAATGAATTTATACTTCGCCCAAATCAAACATGGTAATTAAAATATTCTTAGAATCCGCTAGGCAATAATAGTTCATATGTTTAGGGATTTGAATCATTAGGAAATATGGAATATTCATCAATTTTGGGGCAATTTCGTTCGCCAATTTGACTACATATTTGTCAATCCGATAACATTTTAAAACAATCGATAAGTAGCCGAAATTACCGAATTCATCGCCACGACGAACATATTTGAGGATACCTGCTGCAAATGTAATTTTGTGTAACTCTTTCGATAAGTTTATTTCAAAATTGGCTACATCTCGGTAACGGTTTTTCTTAAGAGTTTTAAAGTTGGAATCATTCGTTTCCTAATGATAAATTACCTAATAAATAATTATTAGTGTAACAATATTGTAACTACCGAGATTTTAATAACTTAAAAGTTAGAATGACCTTAGAATGTATTTTTAGAATGTCTTTTTAAAAAAGTCATTCCAAATTTGGAGGGGTCTGAAGAACATCCGATCGCGTTTAAAATATCTAGGGTATGATATATATTACAGTACCCACTGATTGAAATAACCGTATTGATCGTTTCAATCGATTCATTCGTCAGTGACATATCGCTTCCACACACACGCGCACACAACCAAACGCACACGCGCGCACACACACGAGCACACACACATACACACACACGCACACACACGCACGGACACACACACACATGCATACACACATATATATGCACTAACATACATACACCAGCAAACGTACACACACCCACAGACGTCACCTCGAAAGCGTCTGATTCGAGTGCTGGGATCAATGAAACGTGCTCTTCTATTGAAAGTCCGAATTTGAATTTTTTCTACCCCATCACAATACTGCCCCTAAACCTTATAATAAATATGTGGGAAAAATAAAAATTACCTTTCTTACAAATAAGTCTCAATTTCTCAGCTTTCTATAAAATTACATTTGAACTTAGATATAACTTCAAAATGACTAACTTTTAAATTGAATCAATTGTTCCAATGTTAGAATAAAATCATTAATATTTGATTCACGACAGATGGAAATATTCATTTTTTTCAATTCAAATGTATTTCAAATTCTATTACAAAAATTTGAAAGATTGAAAATACTTATGCATGCGGTTTAGGTTGACTGCAAGAGATTTAGAAATAAAATAAAAATGCACAGAATGTTTGTAAAAAGAGTGAAAATGAAGAATACGGAAAGAGTTTGGAATGGAAAATATGACAAAAAGCAGATGTGTTGAAGTGCATATTTAAAATGATCTTAGAAAATTGTATACCCCTTATACATATTACATTTTTGTGAGAAATTTATCGAGAATATTTAAAGTGCCATTATGGTTTTTAAAATAAAAACCCCACTAAAATCATAATTACGTACGATATTAAGAAAAACAGCACAGCTATAAATGAGAACACACATTAATATTTTTCATGCTGTCACATAAAAAGTTTTCATGGAGTAAAATATATGATGATATCAATTTTAATAATCATCTATTTTTTATCATATATTTTAAATCATTTAGTTGTGGTCTATTTTAAGCATTTACTTATATATTTTTAAGCATTTACTTATCATCTATTTTAAAGCATTTATTTATCTATTTTAAAGCATTTACTTAGAATCAATTTTAAAGCTTTTACTCATTACCTATTCTAAAGCATTTACTTTACATCTATTTTTTAAAGTATTTACTTAGCATCTATTTCAAAGTATTTACTTATAATCTCTTTTAAAGTATTTACTTTTCAGCTGTTTTAAAGAATTTACTCACATCAAAAGTCTTCAAGAAAAATTTTGATGCGAGTTTGATTTAAGAATTTTCTTTTCAGCACAGATGATGATGTTTCCTACGAATTATTTTTCTCTGATCAGCAGAGATTAAAGTGCTTGAAAGACATTAATGTAATAAAAACCCTTTTATTAGCAGTGACTATATAGTTAATTCCGGACGATAATTCTGAAACAAAATTATTTAAGTGTTTATTTTTGTTAGCAGATCAGTAATCTAAAAGTTCCAAAATAAATTTCTAATTTATGACATTTCAAAGGAACTGGTAAAATGCTCCCAAGTTGGAAGAGTTCGAGAAGATACATTATTTATTTATAACCTATGTTTAATATTTTTGAATCCATTAGTGGTAATATCTCTTCTACAGATTGCTTTGCGAGGACCGTATGGAAATTTCGAATTTTCTCCTCTGCATGTGCACGGCTTCACTCAATTGGTTTAAACAGTTTATATATTTCATAGGTGTATTTTGATATTTTAATGTAGTGCTGTTTACTACCAACTAAACATGTAGCCATTTCTACAAGGTACACAAATATATGTCAACAAAAATAAAACTTGTGAAAACACTAATTACCTTAAATTATTTTCCGATGTATTTAACTGCGAAAAAGGTGTAGGACAAATTCGTCTATTAATGTCATTCTTTACGAAATTAGAAATCAAGAATATTTGAAATTAAATAAAATTATTAAAACATAAATAAAGAAAATATGAAATTAAGCATATAGAATATATTTAAAATGCATTATATCATGCTTAATTATATACCTGTCGACAAACAAATAAATATAATATTACCAAGTTTTTGAATATATTTGAACAGTCAATTAATTTAGTGTTTATTATTATTAGTGAAATTATCTGCGAAAATCATTTAAAATTCGATTTTATTCTCAAATTTTGCACTTGAATTATTTGACGGTTTTTTCCTTATAACACATAACATATTTAATGCAAAAGAGTTGCAATTGTATCAAAAATCCAACTCTCAAATTTTGATCACACTTCGTGATCTAGAGTAGAGAAAATAATATTTTAGACCTACTATAAAGAGTTAAAAATAATAGTGGCATATCGCAGTACTGGTTAAACCTTGTTTCTAGACACTAGAGCCGCCTGACTGGATGTTTCTTTCTTTTTTCGTTCTTTTTTTACACAACTGCTGTACCAGAATGAAAAAAGGACATAAGTATTTAATTAAATACACATATTCAAATTGAAATGTACCTTCAAATTATCGGTAACCGTTTTTTTCTATTTTAATTAAATAAAAATAGCTGATACAAAAATTCTCTCCAATTGCAAAAATAAAATACTTTATTAATTAAGCAAAATAATTAAGCAACGCAAAATGCAAATGACTCCAATTTACATTTTGAATTTAACAAATGATTTTTTAGTATGCTAAATAAGCAATGTCTTATTTATTTTGTGAATATTTAAGTATACCGAAAACATGCGTAAATAAAAGAGTGAATTGAACTCACATGGTGATAATTTGATTCAAATGTAGCTGTCCTTTTTGGGAGTAAAAAAAATATGGCCAATTCATCAAAGCACATGCATTTCGGCTTTATTATAGGAGATTAGATTTGGTCATCAATCGTAACATCTGTGCATTGCCGATATAACACACTATTAATTCTTTGCGCGAGTCCCTTATCATAATCATCAAACCAAAACACTACCCATAAAAATCCACTTGTTTAACGTTTAAAACAAATTAGCATTTATTCACACTTCTATTATTATTATTATAAATGAAATTACATAAATTTATTAAAAAATCGTTTAAGGAGGAGAAAGCACCCGTGTGTGATCAGGTCGTTTTAATCCAATAATCAAACATTGATCTTATAATATACATGAAGATCGGCACATACGTTTGTATATGGCCTCATATTGATGGTCTGTTGCTTAGTATGGATGTCACTAACATTTCTTATTCTCCTTCTGCCATTGGGAGTTGGATTTCAACTTTTTGATACACCACTTAAACTCTCATAATTTTAATTGTCCTGATAACTGGTAATTTAACTATTAACTAATTACATTTTGCTAATTACAACTGTTTTATAACTACTTCTACAAACGTATTAATAAGAATTTCGTTAACCATCCCATACATTCTGAATACTCACACTGTAACCGTCTGAATGACTTTCTCAAATGCTTTCATTCTCTCAAATGCTTGAATACTGTCTCTCTTTGAATAATCTTAGTTGACCTTCTTTTTCGACGCCATCTTCTGTGCCTCGGGAAAATACGCCCATTTGCCTTCATTGGCTGTTCCTCAGTGTGAGGGCATAACGATGTTTCATTGGTATTTCAATATCGAATAAAGCTTGGTTTAGATCTTGGCTGTAGGATATGTTTTATGCCCCAACCACGGCTGCAATTTGTGTGACGTGTATATATTGGGGTCATAACTTTCCTGGCCTAGACCGCCAAATTTGGTAACTATATTTATGCACCTTTGTTTCGTCGCAAATATCAAAATTTGCATATTCTACCTGCTGGGCTTGCACATGTAAAGAGCACATCGGTGGAAAAATGTAACTTAAAAAATCAAATTGAAAAAAAAAATCTTCAGACTGAAAAACGTATAATGACGAATTTCAGAGATAGGTTAATACATGAAAAAATACAATTTCTCTTTCTTTAAAACACCTCGTTACATAAACATATAAAAATGTTCCTTTTCTAAATTTGGCAGTGCAAACTATTTTTTCTTCAAAAAATGAATGTTTGCATTGTTGTGATAATATTTTAGAATTGCAGATTATTCAATTGGAATGTTCAAAAATTACATTTTTGCTTACAACAGTTTACTTTGCAGGCAGTCATGCGTTGAAGTAAGAACGAACGAATATTTATTTTCTATTTAATATTTTAATATTTTTTCTTCACAAGTCTTGCTATAAATTGAATTTTGAATCTAATCAAATGATTGGCTTTGGAAAATGTTTATACTATTAAATATTCTGCTAGATTTAGTTAAATCATTTTACCAATTGTAACAGAATAAAAACATAAAGAATTATTTTATTTCATTGCATAATTATAAAACAGCTTAGTAACATATATAGTTTGTTAATATTTGATGCATGTTTTTTCTCATCACTTTGTATAAATCACGAAACTCACCAGCTTTCATCGACTGCATTTCAGGACGATAAAATTTGCTTAGTTACATTTTCGATCTGTTATGTGTGAGAATTGACGTTCCAGTTAATCCTAGTTGCAGAAAAGTCCATTGGAACATACACCACTTGAGTAGGGAGTTCAGTTTCCTAATTTGTTTTGAGGATAGAGAAGATATCCGAAACCCAAGCCACATGACCAGCCCGAAAGTGTAAGGCAACAAAATATATGGTCCGGAAGAGACAACTTCAGAAGGTCAAACGATGCACCCGCCATTCTCCGATCAGATATCCACGGAGAAACATACCGGTAATAGCCACCCGGAAGACCAGGGTCTCACTCGAACCGAAACCAGCCAGGAGAACCACAACAACTATGAAAATGTTCTGCACTCCCTCCCCCATCCAGATTTAGTAAAGTCGCAAAAAATTCAAGCACAACTCAAGATTAAGGGAATTACCGCATGAGGCACATTCGTAGGTAAAAGAAAAGTTACTTTATACCGTCAGAAATATTGGCGACAATAAGGATGCAGTTTTTAATTTTAAAATTTTATTAGGACACCTTGGAAAACCACATGGCCTTGCGGTCCTCCCAGGGCTTTCTAAGGTGAACTTGTAAGGATTAACAATTTCTATTCTCGACTTCTTATTTTTGCAACAGTGTCTTCCCCGGGCAGGAAGAGTCTAAATTTAAACAGCAGCCGCGCAGATAGTGGAAGAAAGGTGGAGCTGACAACCAGGTTATAAAAAGGTGAAGTGCGAAAAGATGGTGGGAGACTGTAGGAGATGATACGAGATGGTACAACTTGGAGCGTGGCGAGGGTGGATGCAGACAATGGTAGGAAGAATTGGCCCCTGCACATTCTGATTTATTATTTGTAAATTATGTTAATGGAATTTATTTTATGATTTCTACAGTTTAAGAATAAACCTGATGTCTTTTCAAAATATGTCTGCGTGTTTATCGCAACGCCATTATAAACTCAATGGTGTTGTCAGTCAAAAATTCTGCATCACCTGCCATTTTATTCAAAAATTAGGGCAATTTTTGATTTAAATATGTGAAGATATATGATAAAAAGGCCATGGCAACTAAGAAAATAAATTAAAACCTAGCTAGTAATATTGTTGTTATCATTAATCCCTGCAAAGATCTGACTGGCCTATTACCCCCAACTGAGGAGTCCCAATAATTATGCCACTCTTTCAACAAAATTTTAAAAACCTATAAAAGAATAAAAAAATACTGAAAAGGTATGTCCAGGGGTTCCAAAGTTCAGGTCGTGATGTCAGCGAACCTACCTGCAGCTTCGCTAAATTCACTACCATCGTGAGCTTTCCCGATTGCGCATTTATGAAACTGACACGTTTTGTAATTTTAATTTATACACGAACTGATAGTCTGACACCTGGGAGAAATTCAATTACACAGCTGGGAAGAGGACCAGAAACCAAAACACGAAAACCGTATACAGAGTGTCCCAAAAAGATTGAAACGCGCTTTGATTCTTTACTTGTTGAAGGTAAGTAGATAATGTACGTAAATTGCAAAAATATTGAAAGCAAGGTAGAAAATAGGTAGGTATACGTTAATGAAATAGTCCTCCCATTAATTTTCAAAAAGTTACACATCTTAAATTTTTATACGGCTCCATTGGATAAATTTAGTCAATCAGAAAAAAATAATTTTTAATGCAACAAGATCATTAAAAAAATCCGCATATCTTTAAAATTAACTGAATTATGATAATGGAAAAAATCTGACTTATGTCATTTTCCGTACCATGTGAAAGGCTGTTTCATCAGTGAAAATAGGGATCATACACAAATTGACGATGGAAATTATTTAGATCAAAAATACGTTAATATGTGTCAATTTTTTTTATTACAAATGCATCTAAATAAAGCATTAAACACATAGAGATAATATATGGTAGTGGTACTCACTACGCGGTTGGGTATCCTATGTATTATCTTCCAGTTTTATTTTTGTTTTGTGATATGTCACATATTTACATTTCTAATTTGATGTATGGTCCCCATTCACAATGTTCAATTTTCAATTAAATGTAACTCGCTCAATTTTAAAGATACAGATATGCGGTGTTTCTAATGATCTTGTTGCATTAAAAATAAAAATTTTCTGATTGGCCAAATTTGTCTAAGGGGATCATATAAAATTTAAAAAGTGTAACTTTTTGAAAATTAATTGGAGAACTATTTCATTAACGTAGTCTTATTTCCTACCATACTTCCAACATTTTTGCAGTTACATTGCCCACTTATCTTCAACAGGTAAGGAATTAAAGCGCGTTTCAAACTTTTTGGGACACCTTGTATATTTCCATCGATGGTTGCTTTCGACAAGCACAATTTTTAAAGTCCTAAAATATTTGCATTTATATCAGGTAATTCCTTGCGATATATGTTTCCTGAATATGTAAAATAATTTGTGTTGTTTTCAATTTTATATCTTTCAAAATATTTTGTTTCATTAGCAAACAGCTGTCCAAGGACATAAATGTGAATTTCGTATACTGTTTAGGTTCTCATCAATATTGTATAATTTTCTCCCAAATTTTAGAAACAATATTATTTTTGCGACCAACCTTTGTGAATGTCATTATGCCGGTTCTGTTTTTTTTTTTGCGTGGCAAAGTTAATTGCTGTTCTAGTTTTAAAATCTGCTAATTTAATCTGATTTTAAATATACACCAATGAGAGGAACCGGTAAAATATACGACGTTAAATTTTCTGGAAATATTTCGTGTTTTTAAATGTTTGGTTATTTATATAATCTGGCAACTGAAAAATGTCCAGCTGAAATTGATTCCATGTGCTGACAAACTTGATTGATATATGTTTTCAAAGAAAAAAAAACGGACCTATTTCTTATCCCAAGAACGACACTTTTCTATGCCTTGGCTTAAACATAAAAATTTATTTTACATCCAATAACTTTCCCTTCACGTTCGTTGCAATCCGACATATCCGTAGGGTTTTAGCGCAACAAGTCATATTTCAAATAGCAAAATGTGACATAAGAATGGAACAGCGAAATCATTAAATAACTGTAAACGTGGATAGAAAATATGAAAACATATCTGAAAGGTGTAGTACGAATTTTCCATTTCCGCTGTTGGGGGATATAAAAATATATTATCTGTATTTCCTTTAACTTAAAAATGTAAATCGACGATTTAAATGTTATTTTTGTTCTGCAAATGCGAATTTTGTGCTACAAATGCAATATCAACGAATTGTAAAATGTCAAAGTAAGTCGATTTTAAAAATAATAATATCCTTATGTCAAGTAACATTTTTAACTATCCAAAAATGCGTTTTAATGAAAGAGAGCCATACAGCCATGCTTCGTATGGAATATATGATATAAAGGAACTTAAATTATGTGCAATTTCCTATAGTACGTCCAACGTTATTCCAAATATTTAATTTAAATCTTAATATACAATTTGATTGTAATATTTCTTAAATATTTAATTTAATTTTATGAAAATATTTAATTTAATTCTCATAAAAATAAGTATATATGAGACCAGGAAAGGGTGATACAGTTTTATGTTCATTATTTATTAGGTCTGTAATGTTAGACAATGGCATCAGACCTAAGGTCGCCAGTTTTACAGCATCCTGACCCGAGAGGTCAAATGGGCCATAAACCTAGGAGGCTAAAGTGGAGCCACGAGATTGGTTAAAAATATTTACCAATAGGAAGATGTCTGGTCGCATTGCCCTGAGGTCGACCAATGGAAGCCGAAGAGGCGTTTCGGGCCTCAGGCGGCAACCAAAAGGTCCTACGATGATTCCATATACGCTTTGACGACAGTGAGACTAAACGGAAATGCCCTGATATAAACTTTGAAAAAAAGTTGCACTGTATGCGATACTAGAGTCTTTGTGGAGGAAAAACAGTTTACTCTTCCTTCTGGCCACGAGCAATTACGGCAAAATATGACATAAAACTGCCCCGTCATTATCTTCCGGAGTTGAGAAATCTCTTATCTCGGTAATCTTCGATTAGCAAAAACGAATTAAATAAATCGAATAGGAAGAGGTCAGGGAGATTATGAACACTCACTTCCACAGTCCCGTGCCAAAAAAGGGTTTGCATCAGTTCTGGCATTAACAGATCATTAACAGATCGATCGATCAACTGTAAGCAGGTCCGGAGAAGAGTATTGTGTACAATTCGGTTTGTTGAACGTCAGAGTCCACAGATACTTTAATGAAATGCCCTGTTATACACTTGAACATTAGATTCCAGGTACAGCACCGTAAGTTAGTACCAGTACGATATGATCGACTTCAGTACGAGTAGGAGTACAACACCTTGAGTTAATACCAGTACGATACACACTGATGTAAGAATGCCAGACAGAGTACGAGAGATGAAACAGAACCAACGTACGAGCTGTGTGTCACATCTGCAAGATAAATTGATAGTATGTGTGTATAATTTATTTTAGCAGGTCATAGACCATTTTGATTATTACAATTTACCTGGTCTCACATGCCCTATCTCCTCCGCAAATAATATGTGATATATTGTTGTAATTAATTAAATAATTAGGAGAATGTTCGTAATAAATAATGTTAATTTTAAAGTAAAAACGCTTCAGTTAATTTTAGCATTATGTTAATAAATATTCTATTACAGGAACTCGCACAAAAGATAATATGGTGGATTAAAGCGGCATTTCAGTTATTTCAATTATAAACGCATTGGGTTTAAATAATTTCAATAATTGTTGTTCGTTTGCGCACCATAGTATAAGACAATATTTTCTGGCTATGCAAAATTATCTTCACAAGCAGATCTGAAGAACAAACATCCTGGTGCAGTTTGTAAACAAATTCATAAAAAATTAAAATTTGATCAATATATGATAACGTGAAATTGCTATGAAATTGGATCAACATATGCTAAATAAGACCGTTAAAGTTGTATTATAAGATATATCCGTATCATTTTTATTCTGCTTCAACAATTAGCTAAGTAATCAACAATTAGCTTAATGTATGAGTTGGAAAAATAAAACAGATGACATAAGACACTGAAAATATCGATAATCCCAGTAACTTTTCAACTTGAAACCCGTAATTACTATAATCCAGTCAAAAATGTATCTACAATAAAAACATTTTCATTTGCATTTCTTGATTAATAAAATTTGAAAAATTCTAATAAAAATCGTCTTCTGTATAGACTCATTGGATTTAATTGAGTTGTTTAGCAACGCCATAATGTATATATTATTTTTCAAATAAATTTTCAGATAAAATATTGTTTGCATAATGATATTTTTATTGGAGATTTTTTATGAACATTTTGACATCCCCTGGTCCTAGAATCTCAATATGGACTGAGTTTTATGGGTGGCTATTGCATGACTACCCACAGAATTTCATTAAATTCGGTATATTCTTTGTGATGTCCAGACAAACACAAATACACACACACACACACATATATATATAGAGAGAGAGACAGATTTTTAGTTTTATGTATATAGATTGAATAGCAAATATGAAAAGAATATATTTTGGCGAATATACATTTATTATTATTATGTTAAAATACAGAACTTGCGTATTATATTGCTTGGATTCTCTTTAGTGCAGTGGTTTCATTAGATAATGCAAATATTAACTTCTTACGGGGAGATCACGGATAAAACATAAATATTCTTCAAAAAAAATCCTAAAATCATTGTTTGGCAAATTGCAGAAGGCATACTTCTTCATGACACTTAATATTTTTCAAATAAAAACTTCATATTTTTATTGATTCAATTTTTAGATTTCCTTACGCTGGATAATACAACATTGTTAGAAGTGTAAATGATTTAATTATATTCAAAATAATTGATCCTATACAAAAATTTAAATATCTTTACTATTTATTGTAATCCGCAGTGTTTTGAATTGTCTTTTTTCATATTCATATATTTTCAACTCTAAATATGTTGCTGGGTAATATCTTCTTTTTCATATTATATTCGACGAACAAAGCGGAAGGTTTGTTTACACCTTCAACAATATGACAATGACAATTATGAAGGTTTCACATAATCTGCCATACAGGATTTCGTATGACTTTGTCTTCTTGCAGCTTGTTTATTAATAGTGTGGTATTTTTTACTCTCTGGCATCGATCACGCACTTCTTCAAACTTTAAATGTTTATGGCCGAAGACGAACACTATAACCATTTTTTCCTTCTCTGCAATGCATGGTAATGTATAGGGAAAGTATTGTAATCACACCGAAAATCCCAACTCGAGTTTTCGAAGGATCTTCACGTTTTGACACCTCTATAATACGATAAAACAATTTTTAGAGTGACGTATGTGTGGCTGTCTTTCTGTGTGTCTGTTTGTCTGTCTTTTGACCTAATTGACCGACTTTCATATAATTTGGTAGGTAAGTCACTTGTGGGAGATTCTGGTGCTTATTAGTTTTGTGTACGATTTGGTTATTAAAGAACCCGCCTTTTTTTGCGAAATGGTCCGCAAAAATTGCCTGTATCCATTCTAGCTGAAAATCTAGCAGATCAGATTTTGCAAAATTTGATAGATAAGTCACTTATGGGTTACCCTGTTGCTGATTAGATTTTTGTACGATTCGGAAAGACAGAACCTGCCTTGTTTTGCGAAATGGACCGCAAAATCTTCAAAATCTAAAATAAAAAACTACATATGCTCAAAGATATCAATTAAATGTTTGTTTCATGCGTAATTTCTAAAGATCAAAGGAATAAAACCAACCCCCATTACAGTAAGTCTAGCTGTTCTCGAAATATTTTAGTTTTTTTTTTTTGCATATTCGCTACGCCACTTTTGAAAATAAGCCCAGTTACAAAATGTGAACGAAAATTGAATTAAAAGTGAAAATTCAGTAGTGTAATTTTAAATACTTATGGGTGTTATTTTGTACAATCAATCTCAATGAAATGAATTATTGGAGAAATAAAGAGAACGTGAATATGAGTCTGCGAGGAAAGTTATGTGCTGCCGACATCAGATTTCTTGCTTAAACTCTCACTTTTTCGCGAAAGCCAATTATCTTAATTATCTGTATATTCTAGCGTTGGTATTCATGTTTTACAATATGGAAGCTGGTTTACGTTGTTACTCATGTAAATATGTGCATATAAATTGCATTGGCAGTTGAATTCGGGTGATTTTTCCATTTTGTTTTGGAAGAAACATAACATAACAACGTAAGTGATATTCAGTACTGTTTTTGAGGTAGAAACAGCTGAGCCAAATCGACCGGGAATATTAACTTTGGCTAAGTAGTTAGCACGAGAAAAAACACCCTTTTGGGGTCAGAAAAAATATGACCTTCGTCTGTAATATGTCATCCCCGTAATATAGGAGAGATGATTATATTTATTAGAAATAAAGTAATGGCAAAGATAAATCCAAAGATAAAGTTATGCTTAAATACGTTTTCCAATTGCAATAAAATTAGAAACATTACTACTGTCAACAATGCATATATTGTGGTCCGCGACGCACAAAATTCTAAACTTTTCTGTATTTAAAAAGAAAAGGATATTTTACTTAAAAATGCATTTATAGCTAATGCAGCATTATTCCCTTCATGTTTATAAACTCGAGACATTTTGCATACTTCATAAAGATTATCCATCAATAGCAATTGTCATTCTTGACCTGGTCGATTTATATAAAAACTGCGGTAGAAATTTAAGTAACTAACTATATTTTTATGATTCATTTGAAAAAAATTTGCACACGATGTATAATTTATGTATACTAAACGTGTTTATTCCGGATTTATAAACTGATTTCTAAAACACATTGTGCATTTAAACACATTTATACCTTAAACTGTACAAGCGCTCTGTAATTTTGTGTGATTCCTTCTAACTTATTGCAGTTTGATTGATATCGATATTTTTGTTACTTGTAATGTGTTAAAATGCCATATAAAATCAGGTTTTTTATAACTTTATGACAAACATTAAAGTATAACGAAAATAAACCTACGTTTACAAATAAAATAAAATTTGTAATTGTTTTAAATATGTTTCGAAACAATATTTAAATTAGATAAGGGGCCATTAAAATAAGTTCATATCCGAATTTGCATTTTCCAATACTAATAATAGTAACATTATATTTTTAAACCACTAATTTTTTTCAAATTATGATTTGTCCTTCTTAGCAGAGACTTTGTTAATATGGTTAACTCATCTTCAAATTTATTCAAAATATGAACATTCATCAAAATCCGAGGGCTGTATTTTTATTAAAATTGTCTCTTCTTTCACTATACATTGTGGGTAATATAAAGATATCTTAAAAAGTTGAACTGGACAACATTTCCATTCTTGAAATCTTAGACTCTCACATTTTACAATTTTTATCAAATCTCGCTTTATATTATCTCTATCATCTTTCTTTGTGGACTGAATTCTCTTAACAGCAATGTTTAACCGTTAAACATTTTATTTTCATGACGTACGGCGAATTAAAATCCGACTGCCAAAAAGACATGTCAAGTAATGCTAAAAGAGACAACGTAAAAAGCAAGAAACCCCTTTGAACTTTAATTGCAGTTAAAGAAAAAAAAACATACTCCTGAAAACATTTACAGATTGTCGCCTTTTAGACATTTTACGAGAGAAAAAAAGTCATTGCTTTCATGGAAGGATGCATAAAAATGATAAAAAAGGGAACAAAAAATGTTAATGGTATTTTGGAACATAAAACATTTACCGGTTAATCTCAGATAGCCAGAGTTTGAAAATAAAAACCGAATGCAATTGCAATAACACACACACACACACACACACACACACACATATATATATATATATATATATATATATATATAAATATATATATAAATTAGTAAATCCAATGTTAGAATGTATGTAGTAACTCATAAAACACTATTCCAAAATTTTCTACAAAATACAAGGAAATAAAAGAAATTAAGACATAAAGAGGAAATAATAAAGCGCAATGCAGGTCATAAAGAAAAAGACAATCAACAAATTTCAAAATTGAGGAATGGAAATAGGAAAACTAAAAAATCAAGCAAAAAAGCTTGCACATGGAAGAGCTTTAGGCTTAAGGTAAGTTAATTTCGAAAAAATTCTCTTCAAGTCCATATATCCCTTCGAAATGAACACAAAAATGCTTGTTTCTGAAACACAAGATAGATTTTATCTATAAATTTGTGTTATATGAACTTGTGTTATACGACAAGCATATAGATTGGAACAATAAAGGAAACATAAATACCTTAAAATACACTTCATTAGTGCAACCATATATATATATATATATACAGATAACGAAATAAAAAGTTAGAATGATTGAGTTTATGGGGTTGCAGATAGGTCAAGAAGGATTGTGACCCATTTTCCTGGTTAGAAGCTAGCTTTGACTTCTAGAAAACACTCCCAGAAACATTGCATGCCTGAAACAACAATCGATCGAGTCCGTGGCGATAAAATGACCGAATCCCAGACAACACCAATACAAGGAACAGTAAAAAATGAAAAATTTAGAAACCAACCAAATGGGAAACAGGAAAAAATGCTACAAAGTCAAAAAATCACTGGAGAGGAAGTCATTATGAGACACGATACAGTGAATATAGTGATTTTTGCGCCTTTCTATTTCTTGAATTTTTAACTTTTTAAGATTGTAATTTATATATATATATATATATATATATATATATATATATATATATATATATATATATATATATATATATATATATATATGTGTGTGTGTGTGTGTGTGTGTGTGTATGTGTAAAAATAAACCACCAATGTCCTTTTCTTTCAAACTATTAATATTGTGCACCACATGTTGCAAAGGGAAACAAAGAATTGTATGCCTGCCCATGTACGTACATTGTCTAAAATGTTTTGCTTCTCCTGTTTGGAAATTAGCAGATCACTTAAATCAGTTGGATATTCTCAAAAAGAAAGTATTTTAACTTTATCCTGGTGGCAGCATAAGTGAAACGACTGCTTTTTACTAAAGGCATATCCGCTGCTTTAGAACTATATTTATACTCTGCCGACGGTATATCTTTTGGCTCGATGGTAATCTATTGATATATCTCCGTCATACTTTTGTCCACACTTCACGTTGTCCTCAGTCATATGGTAAACCTGAGTAGGATTTCCTTCTCTTTTGAAGTCAAGAATAAGTATTCTGGGGAATTACGTTAACATTTCGCTCTTGGCAAAGTTGTTCTTGTGATATGCCTAATTGTTAAATCTTACAAACAAACAGATCGTATCAGAAGCATCGTCGTTATGAATTATTTCGACTCATTGCTGAAAACGCTATTACCATTTCAAAAGAAGTAATATTTATATAAAGCTATGATTAATAAATTCATTTAAGCGTTTGAATGAGTTTTAAACATTGCTTTTTTTAATGGCAACAACATTTTGAAAGGTTAGATTTGAAGATCACCCTTTGAAGATAAATAATGGGGAAACTGTGCAAAATATAGGGTTTTTACTTCAAAATTGTATAAAATAGAAATTATAATAGACTTGTAGCCGAAACATGGCAATGCAGTCTAAAATACTACGTAAAATTGCAGATTCTTTGATGTAGTAAACCGGTACAAGGTTTGACGTAAAAAAATACGTAATTTTTAAAACATATTTTATGCGAAGATCACATTCACAAATTGCTTCGAAAATTTTAGGAAATATTCAAATTATTACAAAAATGTGTAAAAAATATGTACAGTAAAAGATGTCAAGTAAATTTTAAGATAAAAATTGAAATAATAATTGCACTCATGATATATGAAGATATCACGTGACTAATTGCAAAATAAAATATGACATCCATTTTTTTCGCTTTGTAAAAATAGTGGTATTTAAAGACTTATTATTATTAGTGTTGCATTCATCATAAATCCGCTTTATATTTTAGTATTATCTGTGTGTCTAAATTCTGTGCCATCCTATCTGCATTTTTAAAAATTTTAAATGATCATTTATCTTTGATTATTTCTACAACGAATCCTAATTTTAATGCATGCAGAATGTAAACAGATCAAGCGATTGAAAGAATTGCTGAAAAGAGTTGAATAAGAATTGCTGAATTTTTTTCACGGAAAATCATTTAGCTCTGGAGTCTGGAATACAAGTTATATGAATTAAATATTTATTGATTTTACATGGAGAGTTAGACAATTTATATTTCGATATCGTTATTTGAATAAAATTTATTTTGTGCAACTAGAATTGTATTTTTCGATGAAGTTCTAAATTTTCAAGGAAATAAATTACTGTAGTACTGCGATAACTTAATAAATATCAGCGCCGAATTTATCACATTTTAAAGATGTTTAAATAAAATTGCATTTCAGTTGGAAAGTGCTGAATAATCAATGCTTTACGCATGATTCATCTTTCGCGTTTAAAAATAAAGTGGTATATGGAGATGAAAGCCATTATATTATGTACTAATAAGTGCTTGTTTGGAAACTTTGCAGTAACTGGGACTGTTTATTGCCTGATATGTAAGAAACAAAAAATATTGAAAATAAAAATCAAGATATTGATTTCATAATATGAATATCTTCTTATTAGCTAAAAATGCTGTTAATCAATATTTCATAGAGGGCACACATGAAACATACATTTTAATATATTTAATGTACTAAAGTGTATCGAATTTCAAAATACAAGAGGAAAATAAGTTATAATTCCGGAACATTAAGTATAACAACTAAGCTGCACTATATGGAATAACATTACATTTAGCTTTATAACATTCTAGCTTTTTTCAGTTTTAATTATATATCGCAAAAAAACTTTATTGCTGAAAACATTTACAGGCTATCATATTTCTGACATTTTCTGAGAGATTTAATAGATCTTCAAGCGAAAAACAAAAACGAAATTCTATAACGACCTTTTTCGGCTGTAAAGTATTTGACGATTAATCTCTAATGGCAGTAGTTTCTACAATAAAAATCAGAATGGCAGTATTTTGACATGAAATATTTTTCTGGAAATGCACTGCGACGATCGCAATAAAATTGGAATATGTCTGTTAAATATAATTCATATGCCGTTTCCATTCGTAATAATTTAGGATATAAATAGATAAAAATATTATACTTATTTTATTCATTTTTTTTTCTTTTTGGAATCCCTCTATCGGGCATATGTTTAAAATATCTGATGTTCCCCAAACAGAAGTATATTTATTTGAATAATATTTCTGTTTTTATTCTCTGCGATCTTTGGAGCTGAATTGGTACATTGTGCCTCAGAAACGAAGTAATGAGACATTCAAAGAAGTAGACCTTGCGATAAAGTAAGTTCCAGGCAAACTGTTTGGTAATTTTGTATTGCTGCTGTCAAGGTCAACCGAAATAAGCTGTTGAAATGAGCTTGGTATTTGTCAGTGTCCTCGAACTATTTCCTTGAAATACTTCATTGTAGATCTGGAATATGCAGCTGGTGCCTGCTCATGTTTACAAACTTCCGAAGCTATTCACAATTTTTGGGTACAATTCTTGTGATAGGATCATCCTTTTAAGTCAAACTATAGCTAAATATATTTTAAAGGGCGACATATTCCAAAATTCTGAAAATGCCTTAGTTTCTTTTAGAGACATTTTTTTATCACAATTCATCTTAAAATTCTAACATTTCGTTGTTGCCAATGGTCTTTCCATTTCAAAAGAAATAAATATATTTAAATAATTTTATTATTCAGAGTTCTAATACTGAATCTATTGTTGGGGCTTTAATTATCGTTTGCTGGTGACGTCATGATTAACACTGGATTGAGTTTTTAGTGAAAAATAAAATGTGCGTATATATTCGACGATCGATTCAGAAGAGTATTGGAAATATAAAAAAATAGTTTTGCTTGCAGGAGATAGAGCAATTGATCGAATTGTATCATAATTGATGAAATTGTTATTACTTGCATTAGTTGTAGAAGCATAATTTCGATTATATTTCTTATTTTTTTTCGTCAGCATGTTGATCTAGCGTAGCAGCTGTAGTTTCGATTAACATGGGATTTTCACTGTTATGTAGGGGTGTTACATCGGCTACGCTAGTTTGTACGAATTGCAAGGACATTTACATCTTCTTTTGGGAGTATCACGCTTGCGAACGATTTTCTACTTCAGCTAAATATTAGAATGTAAATATTACACCGCGTTACGCATGGAGTCTAATTTAGTCACGAACTAGGATTTAAATTATGTCCGTCAGGGTCCTAATTTCTAATTTGAAGGGGTCATGTCACGCCTGCTGACCTGGTGTATACAATTTTCTGCGGGGGATGCAATTTTTCTATTTAGGGACGTTATGCCACGTCGAACGCGGAGTAAAGATTCTTATTTAGAGAATAGTCCCATAGCGACTTGTGTTCGGGCTATTATTTTTTTGTTTAATTCTTAAAAAATGTGATTGCTACACTAAGTGACCGCTAGCTGTGGGCACCGCAAATAACATTCATTTTTTTACAATGCAATGGACCTACTAGACATTCTCACGCTAAACGTTGACAATTTTTGTTTCTTTGGGACTTTTGCGTCTACGCAAAGGGCGCAGGACAAGCTAATAAATTATTATTAGAAAAACTGCTTGCTAAATTTAGTGACCGCTGGCGGGCTGAGTTGATTTGACAGGGATTACACAAGGAGGCAATATCTTCTGAAACTCGTCTTGTACACATTTATTAGATTTATGCAAATAATAAAATTACAACTGACACACACACACACACACACAAACTACTTACCACAAAACGCAAGGTTATCTGACACAAAACTGTAAAGGCGCGGACTTGACCTCCTTAGATTTAGAATTTAAAAGACACAAGCACCCGCACCACTTACAAACCCGTGAACGAAAAAGCCGCAAATAACCACAAAAGGTCACCCCTCTGTCCGGAGAAATAAATCTTCAAGATGACCTGCCAGGAAACACAGAAGAACCAAAACATTTAAAAAACATTTAAAATCGAAACCCTCACCTTTAAGGAACTTCTTCTTCACAAATATAAAATAAAATAAAATAAAATCACAGGATTAAAAACAGAATTTTGAAGTTAAAATAATATAATTTATTAAAGTTATATAAGGAGTATTAAAACACAAAAGCTGAATCTTTCAGCAAGCCACTGGACTCAGGCGCAAAGGAGCTCATTAAACCAATGCCACAAGCTTCAGTAATGAACCGATATTAAATCAGTAGCAAACAAAACAATTATGAATTTCATAAATACGTATGGTATGGTCAGTACACAGGGGCGAGCACTCGAAGAGCATTAAAAATAGGATTTGCGGATTTCATATATAAATTAATAGATTAGAATTAAATATTATTTTTAAGAAGATATAAGAGCAGGTATATTTCGTCGAACCAGCAAGGGCTGCCGATCATGCTCGGCTCGCAGTTATTTTAGGAATCTACTTTAGGTGATACGAAAATAGTCTGAGACGCCAGGGTTGATTTCAAAAACAGAAATCAAAGTCTTACCTTGAGCCACGAAGAAATAAGGACATCAGCGGAGTACCCAAACAGAGTTATTTCCTGTTTTCTGAGAAGAAAGGTCGGCACATTCATGTTACTACGCTGCGCTGGACATGGCCCGGTCTGGACACTAAGCGTCATTTCAGCTCCCCGACAGACACGGAATCGAACGAAATCGAAACCGGCATGTGCCTCGGGTCATTCCCACAGTAGTGACGACTCAGGTCCTCGATCCGGTAGGTCTCGGATCATCCAGGACGTCTTAGCGAGGCAAGACTTCCTAATCAACGGAAAACATCCGTCCACGAACCTTAAAGAACCGGCCGATTAAGGGAAACTCCAAGTATCCGAGATGAACGAAGAAATTCACCAGGGAAAGGAACCGAACAGCAGAGTGATGATCGCTTGCGAGAAAGATAAGTGCGCCCAGCAAAGTAGCTCAGCCAGCTTTTATGCTTAAACCACATGGACCGTCAAGAGAGCTTCAAAACAAATTTTATCGTCAAAATCATTTCCTACCCATCGACACCAGATGCCGGCCAACAAGTCGCGCAAGCTGTCGCGACACAGACCACCACATCTACACAATCTTTCTAGTAGAAGCATATACTCGTATATCGCATTAAACTAAACCTTTACTTTCCTGTTGCATCAGCCAAAACGATGACATCGAATTTAACGGAACAAATAAATTTTCGAATGTTCGCCAGTTTAGAATAATACTTTAAAAGTATTCATATTGCGGTTTAAGAAGTATAAATGTTCTAAATATATCAATTACATAAAATGACAAGAAGGGGGTTCAAAGCAGTATTAAAATAGTTAAAGAGCTGTATATAAAATTAGATGATCAGAAATGCATTATATGTATTTATACATTTTACACAAAAGTAATGCGAGTTCGAATCTCGACATTATAAAACAAAAGAATGAATAATTGAAGGAAATGGATGCATGCCAAGGCCAGTTTAAGATTTCAATTCGGTTGGAATTGAGTCCAACAGACTAATAAGTATATAGAATGTTATAAGAATGAAATATACCGTACGTTCCTGCTTCTTAAATAACAGATTGTGACCATCTTGAAAAACACTGCAGTAACCTACAATTCTGTCAATTCTACCATTAAAATATACATGTATAAAGAGTTCGATGTAACTGTACAAATGCATTTAAATATGAAAATTATGAAAAATATATTAACATGAAATTAAATCAGATATATTTGCAATTGACATAGGGAAAGCATATTATAGTTAACCCTCCCCAACGCTTTAAAAGGGAAGTTTTGGATGTGGGGAATTTTCTGATCATTTTCACTAGTAAAATCCAATTTTCTGATTACCAAATTGAATTTTTCTAGACCTCAATGGAGATCTCTCTGAATACTAAAAATCGGATTTCGAAAAGTTTGGATTTTATTATATAGATATTACATTAAAATTAATTGAGTTCTCGGAATTTTGAGTAGTAATTTATTGCACAAGTTTATCATGAGCTACGCTGTAAAAAAATAAGGTTATCCCTAAAGATAAAGAAATCTAGTATCCTTGTGTACAAACATAACATTCTGTTATAGCCATATCATACGTAGCAGATTGCAGAGCTGCAGTTTGACGTAGATTTGTAGCACTGTGAACTTGCAAATATGGGGTATACTTATTACAGACTTAATTCGACATTTAACATCTGGGGTATACTTATTACAGACTAAATTCGACATTCGACATCTGGGGTATACTTATACCCGACCATTCGCTATGCTGCTCTAAGTCCTAGGACGAGCCGGATGGTCTGGGCTTTCGGGGGTATACTTATACAGACTGCTTTTTGACGAATGGCGATATTTGAGCTCATGAGTGAACAGTATCAGAACACAAACAATGTTCAGATTGTTCACACGGAATTGTTGAAAAATATCGGTCAGGTGATTCCTAAGTCTGTACAAAGATGGCATGCGCTGAAAGTAGTTACACTGAAAACCGGTTACGCAGTTGCACTTCGTTCAGATGCAAACGCTCGGTCAGAAAATATTAAACGCATTTGATGTCGGTGCTGCAAGCTAATGGAATCTTCTAATACGCAGACTGATAATTTTGGTGTATAACGATATGATCTTGCAGCGCTGCAAAAAGAGAGGACCTCTTATGTGCAATTAGTCCTTTAAATAATTTTACTACAAAACTATTTTCTGTCGGCGTTTGCTGCTATCAGATTAGATTGGATTTAATTCGTTTGTCATCTATGTTTTTTATACACAGTAGTTGTGCCGTCTAAATACGATTAATAACTAATTACTTAAGAACTTACGTATGCTCAAGGGCTCTCGATTTGTAATTAAGATTCATACCTGGATCTCATGTTCCTGAAAGATAGATAACATTTTGCTAGGACACAGGTTGGTTTCGAATCATGTTAAAAGTCTCCTATGAATCAAATACTATTGTTTGTGTTTGCAATATTCGAAAATAGATTCTTAAAATGATTCTTTGATCGAATCTGATGCTTAGAACCTGTTTTTTAAAAAAGTAAACCGACAAAATTCATTAAAGAATTTTCAAAGGCAATTTTCACAGTTGACTGATCTCAGTTCCCTATTACAGAGACCAAAATTATTCCATTAAATGGCAATCTTAAACGTCAGTGAAGCTCGTGAATGATATGAAAGTTAGGATTAGAAATCTTATAATAACTTTTCTTTAAATGTGTCATTTCATAATATATATTTTAAGCTGATATAATTAGTATACATTCACCGTTAAACACAAAAGCATTTTTATAGGATACTTTTCAGTCTACTCCCAAAACTCAAAATACTACAAAAATTTAATTATAAAATCTAAAACCTTAGTACTGTAACATATAGAATCTAATATTATTGCGTCTTTCAATTATATTTTAGGATAACTGCAAAACTTTTGCAGATTGTCACCTTTTTGACATCTTCTGTGAAAAAAATTAATAGTTTTCCATAGAAAAACAATAAATGAGAGAAAGAATCAGAACCAAAAAAGAAAGTTTTAACGTTCTATTCGTAGCATAAAACATTTGACGATTAATCTTTGATAGCAGTAGTTTCTAGAATAAAAATCGTATAAAAAGAAATCTGACTTGAAATATTTGTATGGAAACGAAATTCGACGAACGCAATAAAATTGAGATATGTACGTAAAATATAATCCTTATGTCGTTTTCCTTTGTAATAGCGCGAGATAAGAAATTACATAATGTCTTAAAAGAGTTATATGAAGAATTAAATGGCAATTATAGCAGAAAAGGATTATACTGAACTATAGACCGTGCATTGCATTTTTTTATTTTGTGTTATAGTATTTTCTTTTTGCATTATATTTTAGGCAAAAGTTTGAAGTGTATAAATAACTTATGTATATCATTTTGTTTAATATGTATTCTGTTTTCAAATAATAGCTGTTTTTTAACACTTTCCAACATAGTTGAAAAATGTTTATGACATTGGTCATTTTGTCTGTCTGGCCGTTCGCATGATATCTGCCTTAAAAGTAGCTTTATCAAAGTAAAATTTTAGCATGTCATTGAGACTATCTGACAGTAACGACATATGGGAATGGAACTGATCAATATCACTCAATTAGTTTCGAATTTAATCTGAGTTGAAAAAATGAAGTACATTGAGCCCTATGGGACAAGGTTAAAATTCACAAATTGCTTAGGAAATTTCAGAAAATATTCAAATTGTCACATAAAATGTATTAAAAAATTCAACAAAATAAATGAAAATTAAAAAATTAATTATACCCATATTATGTGAAGAGATCACGTGAGTTATATCCAAGTATGAGGCCACGTGACTTATTATTTTTTGTTTTTTTACTTTTCGTCCCAGATCGGGGAGCTTGCCTAATCAGAGTTATAGCTGCTTAAAAACCCGGGCCGTTAAAGGAATCCCATATTCATTAATAAACCAGGGAGGGGGCAGGGCAATTACAAAGGCCCACAATAACAACAATATCATATTGTAAATAATATAATGGAGCATATAGCATCTTAATCATTTCTAAACTCATAATCAAAACGTATTATATATAACATATCAATGTCATCAGACTACTAATTTTTTTTTTAGACAACACAGAAAAAGATCAACAATTTATATAAATCAAAGTCATACATCAGAATTCCTTTTTTACAGATTCACCTCACAATTCTCTTACCCGCACTATACATGAACTGAAATACAATAAAAAGTGGCCTCTCCAAAACCAATAGGAATGGACTTTCCAGTCCTAACCAAAAATAATTTAATAATAAATGTAATAAGGAGTCGAAATAGTACAGTTGAAATAACAACCAAGCAATTAATTTCATCTTAAAAGTTGTCCTCCTATATCCAATCAGATAAATGATAAATTCCATAATCCATAATATAACCATTTCCAATTTCACAATAGTCCCCAAAAAACTCAAAACTGGATTAAGCATCATAATTAGTCCACAATGCACTGAACAATCCATAAAAAAGTGTAATCATTACAAAAAGTTGTTCTAACTTACGCAAAAGATTCTCCTAAAAATCACAAAAAAAAGAGCCTCCCATAAACCCTCTGAAGATAAACAGACGCTAATTAAATAACCAATAATCCAAATATAATATTGTCCCCCTGGGGTGGGATACATCCAATATTGGGGTGCGATATTGGGGTGCGATTTAGCCAAAACCTGGATTAAGAGCTCACCTGAGACAGCTAATCAAAAAGTAGAATGAAGCCAATCCGAAATGAGAAGTCACATACAAAACTGGCGTGCGTCAAAGAATGACAAGAATTTTCTGAAACAACTAGAATATCCTCCTAACAAGAATATCGAAACATTTATATTACAAGAATATAAGTTTTGAATAATCGTGTTTAGTTCAGCAATTTAATCTTTGGAAGACGTGACTGATCAATAAAATACTCCAAGTTCTTTAAACAGTACTTATTACTTATTATTAGTTGCAGTTAAATTTGAAAAAAAAAAAAAAATTGTACTGTCTTGAAAATCAAATTTCTTTTTCAGGCCTTTGTGTTCCTTTGCTGATACTTTTTTGTTATAAACTTATCGAATAACTATTGTCGTATTAGTAAGAATATTAAATCACACACACACACACACACATATATATATACATATATATATACATATATATATATACATATATATATACATATATATATATACATATATATACATATATATATATATATATATATATATATATATATATATATATATATATATATATATATATATATATATATATATATATATATATTCATATACAGATCGTGATGTTTGAAGATCTTTTAAATTTATATATAGTGTTGCATCAGTAATAAAATCGTTTTATTTCTGCTTATTCTCTGCGTACCTAAATTCTGTGCCAAAGCAATTACAATACAATATTTTTAAAGGATCAGTAAACTTTGATTATTTCTACAACGAAGCCGAATTTTTACGCATACAGAATGTAAACAAATCAACCGATTGTGAAGGTGAGTTGTATAAGACTTGAACTTTTTTCATGCAACATTATTTAGCTCTCGTGTATGGAATATAAGTAAGAATTAAATATTGGTTGATTTTTCATATGCAGAGGCAGACAATTTAAATTTCGATCACATCATTTGAATAAAGTTCATTTTATGTAACTATATCATTGTCTTTTTCGATAAAGATTTAAGTTTTCAAGTAAATAAATTACTACATCACTGTGATATTTTAAAAATATACCAGCGCTGAAGGTATGGCATTTCAGTACATTGCATTTCAGTACATTGCATTCATCATAACATTGCATTTCAGTTGGAAAAATTTTTCGAACAAATGTTTTTATGCATGGTTGATATTACTTGTTAGTCTTCATTTAGGGAAAAAATCAAAATTTGAAGAAAATTTCTACTTAGGTTAAAAAATGTATTGGGAAATATGGGAATTAGAAAATTATGGAAATAAGAGAATTTGAAGAAATCAAAACCAATTAAATAATGGTTTTAAGTTCCTCACCTAATGACGTCACAATCACTACACGGATTAGATATTTAATACAATGATTAGAGCTGTTTAGTTTCGTAAACAATGAACTATAAATAACTTCTTTTATGCAGTATTATGAAAAATTTTGCTCTATGTTAACATGGGATGAGAACATACAATTTTGAATAAATTTCGAAATTTTCGCTTGAATTTAAAAAAAAAATCATTCTAGGTCTATATTGTTCGTTAAAAAGCTGCATATAAAGTGTCGTGCAAATCTATTAAAATTTGTTGAAGGTATCGTGTACATAAATTGTGTAAGACAACCGCCAGACAGACAGACAAACATATGGGTAGACAATAGTCTAAAATAAGTCAAATAGTGTCCAGGAGGTGCTAAAACATATGTTGGCATCGAAATCAAGGAATCGAAAAGTTTCGTGAAAACAATACTTTTGTTATATTATATTCTATAGTATGATATATTAAAAAAATCTGATGTGGGCAACACATGACTTTCCTTATATAATGTAATGAATTTGCTACTTTTACAGTAAAAAATAGGATTTTCTTGTAGTACACACTAATATTCTTTCCAAGATATTGAATTTTCGACAATTAGTCGTCATTTTCATTGATTTAGCGTCATTTTTATCCATTTGGCGAGATTTTCGTTAATTTGGCAACATTTCAAAAAAGTTGCCAAGTTGGCGACATTCCGCCAAATTCGTCGCCAAAATCTCGCCAAGCGTTATGCACTAAGAAATAAGTTTTTCTTAAAGCAGATAAATGACTATTGGCGTTCAAATACAAAAGTATTATTCAAAGTATCTTTTTTCAAGAATGGAACGAGCTAGATCCACGAGAAGGATTACACTCAATTTATCGCATGGTATTACATATGAAAAGTAAACATGTTTCTCAATAGAAAATATTTTTCTTATTATTTTATATGACTTTTTGATAATTTTTTTTAAAAATGTACAATATCTCGAGAACGGTTCACGTTAGCGTTCTAAAATTTATGTCAATCGTTTTCTAATGAAAAATTACATAAGAAATGTCTATTTGCGTAACTTTATTAGTGGTTTTAATTTTTTGACGATTTTTTCAAAATTTCATTCGAAAATTTAGGGGGGTTCTGAACATTCGATTGCATATAAAAACAATAGGCTTCCAGTGTTTACGGATTGTGATTTTTGTACCAAATTTGGTTCGAATCGGTCCATTCGTTCGTCAGTTATCGTCTCCACAGACTCACTGACACACACACACACACATACACACTTACTTTCACACACACACACACACACACACACACACACACACACACAGACATCACTTCAAAAATGTTTGATTCGTGATCAGGGATGCTTGAAACGTGCTCTCCCGTCGAAAACTCGAATTCAAATTTTCGACCCCGTCACAATACTTTCCTCATACATTATGTATATAAGGAAAGTAATTAGAGAGTTACTACATTTCTCGTTTACACATCGATATGAAATATCAATCCATTCCCATATTACTTTCCTTATATACATAATGTATAAAGAAAGTATTGTGACGGGGTCGAAAATTCGAATTCGAGTTTTCGACCGGAGAGCACGTTTTAAGCATCCCTGATCACGAATCGAACCTTTTTGAAGTGATGTCTGTGTGTGTGTGTGCCTTTGGAGACAATAACTGACGAACTAATGGACCGATTCGAACGAAATTTGGTACAAAAATCACAATCCGTAAACACTGGAAGCCTATTGTTTTTGTACCGAATCGAATGTTCAGAACCCCCCTAAATTTTCGAGTGAAATTTCGAAAAAATCGTCAAAAAATCAAAACCGCTAATAAAGTTACGCAAATAGACATTTCTTATGTAATTTTTCATTGGAAAACGATTGACATAAATTTTAGAACGCTAACATGAACCGTTCTCGAGATATTGCACATTTTTCAAAAAACTTATCAAAAAGTCATATAAAATAAAAATAAAAATATTTCCTATTAAGAAACATGTTGACTTTTCATATGTAATACCATGCGATAAATTGGGTGACATCATTCTCGTGGATCTAGCTCGTTCCATTCATGAGAAAATATACTTCGAGTAATACTTTTGTATTTGAACGCCAATAGTCATTTATCTGCTGTAAGAATAACTTATTTCTTCGTCCATAACGGTTGGCGAAATTTTGGCGACGAATTTTGCGAAATATCGCCAACTTGGCGACTTTTTTAAATGTTGCTAAATTAACGAAAAACTCGCCAAATGGATAAAAATGACGCTAAATCAATGAAAATGACGACTCATTGACGAAAATTCAATATCTTGGAAAGAATATAAATACCTGTTATAAAAATAATCTATTTTTTTTTTAATGTAAAAGTTGTAAATTCATTGCATTATATAAGGAAAGTCATGTGGTGCCTACATCAGATTTTTTTTTTAATATGTTAATGTGAGTTATTTGTAACGATGGCACAAGGGAGATTTCGAAAATTTTCGATATACTTCTGCAATTTGTTTTTTAATTTTAATCCGAATAGGACCTGTATTGAAAAGTTATTAGTACCTAAATGTGGTGATTTGCTTCATACCTATCTTCAATTCCCAATTTCTACATTCAATTAAAAATTAATTAATAGCAGCAGGACATCACTTTCATATATTATTGGTACGTGTGATTTGCATAAAAAAAATATATTTTACTTTTAAAGCTGCGCAAATCAAACGTGCTACATTTTAATCCGGCTGAAGTAGTATACATTAAAATGCTTTTCGTCCTTTGTGTGAACGTAATAAGTTCTATAGAAACTCTCCTAATACACTATAAATAATGTCATTTATTATGCCCTATATACGCCTTTCGACCTCTGAGCGGACGAAATACGTCAAAACACTATCTTTAGATGCGTACTAAATAAGATAAAGGGCGTAACTATGGCCTATTTTACAATTATTAGAATAAATATACAGGAAGTTTCAACAAGCTGACCATGTTTCCGACCGTAAAAAGTTAATTTAAAACACATGATTCTAATCAAGAATGTTTGTTATTCGTTGGACAGTATAAACCCCATATTTTATGAAAATTATCTACCCACCACTAAACTATATGTAAAAAATTAGTACATAATTTTAATAACATTTCTAATTAGACAAATGTGCCAGAAGTCAATAGTAGAACCTTGAAACGCGAAATCAATAATGCTAAAGTACATTGTATAGAGTATTTAAGCACGGTACAGTAGATTAGGCAATAGTCATTACCAATCGACTATTCAATTTCACAGTAATATATACTAAAGGGTATTATATTATATACAAAACTTAATGAGATAAAATATCCATATGTTGGAATTTTACCATTAAATTGTTATAACAGAATGATGGATAAAGAGGATAAATATTCTGAAAGATTCATATGGGGCAGTGATACTTAATATGGATTATACTTCCCTTCGAAACCTAACACAAATTTGGCATTGACGATACATTTGTTACATAAATGGATACAGGGGGTAGTGGGCAATGTGTGCCATTACCGGTTAAGACAGTTTAGAAGTTTTTGGAGGGTGGGCTGGGATTGCCCTCTGGTTAAAGCTAAATGATCGCACACGGTAGTCCCGTGTTCGTTCCTCGACCATACCGAAATATATATATCATCGTGTCTACTCAGAATATAAACACGTAAAATATGTAGGTTTGAAATCCTATCCGAGAAGTGGTGAGATAGAGTGGGAGGATGAGGCGGTCTCTGTGATTACTCCCCCCCCCTCAAGGTTCAAGTCTTAATTGGGTGGTACTTTTCTTCCAAACAGATCCCGTACACATCAATTTTTGACGACTAGCATAGATACCTATAATTTTTTTCATTGATAAACACATTGTTTTGACCAATAAAAAATACAGGCACTTTTAATTTTATCAAATATATATAAATTGTAAACATTTTTAAATTGTTTGCATTTTTAAATCGAATAAAAATTTAAAATTTGTTCTATCCTATTCTAGCAAGATAATAAGCATATAACAACAGCAAAAATCAATTTTAGAACGCATTCAACAAACGCTTGGCACATTTCTATTTCCCAACACTTTTCTAAGGGCTGTTAAATGCCCTGAACTTTCGTTTTTTTTTTTCTTTTTCGGCTTTTAATGATGCGAAGTTCTGGAAAAAGGATATTAAAATAGCATAAAAACATTTTTCCGACATATTTTTAGTACACGTCAGAGTCAGGCATTTTATTTTTTTTTTCTATTGAGTTCTCCGGCTTTCTGTAAAATATGACATTTGTCCCGGCATAAGTCTTGAATTCTCTTTCAAAGGAATTTGAGCAAATGCGTTTTCATAAAGATTTTATTTTTAATTCCAAAAAATATTGAACTCTTAATGGTACATTAAATAGTTTAAGAAATTTTAGATAAAACTATTCTATCAAATGAAGAACGAATTTATTTATTCATTTAAACATTTACCATTATGTAAAAATACGATCAAAATGCTACAAAATATATTTGAATAAAATACTTCTATTTAGAAACATACAAAATACACTTAATTAATGTAGATTTCTCGTGTGAATACAACATAATAATATATAAGAGTCAACCAGCTTCGAAGTGAAACAACAGCCTTGTTCTTCAGGACAGGCAAGAGGCACAGCGTTACTTTTTTAATCAACTTCAGTATCTAACTGACTCCTAAATTGTATTATGTGCTCTATTTATACGATGATTTTATATTAATTAGTTTTTTCAACAGTAGTAATTTGCTTTTTTTATACAAAATATATTTGACAGCATGAACTTAGTATGGGAGCAAAACGAGCTTCCTTCAGCAGGACATGAAAACGGAAATATAACAGGTATACCAATTAAGGTCATAACTGACTGTTGACATTTGCACAAATTCTATTATTTCTAATTGGTATGCAATCTTAGCTTTTTGATCGCCACCATAAATATTTATGAGTTGGATTTCTTAGGGTTAAATTTCTTGTTAGGAAACGGATTGTTGGGAAAATAGTTGTAAAGAACCTTGCTTCTCCAACCGGGAATCAAACTCTGGATCTCCGAACTGGCCAGACAATGCTCTACCGTTGAGCTACTGGGACGAAATTGCAAGCTCTTATCGTTGAAGTGGACTCTACATTCTCCACCATCTAATGTCAGATTGGCGGGCAACTGGCACTCTGACTGATCACCTCCTGCTACCTTTACACAGGTTAGTATCCTGCGAGGTTGTTATCCTCTGAATTTGAAATCGGAGCTCAATATTCCATAGTCCACTGAATCCTCACTATTCGTCCTCGAGTCACTTTTAGACCTCCGATATCTTTATCCTCTCATATCCTTAATCCCTGGCAAAATTATCTTAATGATTATATTTCCACCAAGACTGGTGATCCGTTTAAAATCTTACCTCCCTATCATATATCCTAATTTACAATTTTTTAATAAATGCCTAATTTACTTTCTTTCTGGTCATGCCCCCTTTCTTGATTACCTATACTTTTTCAAAATTAAATCCATCTCTAACTGTATTTGCAATAAATTCGGTGACGATGACCATTACATTTTCAATTGTATTTTTTCTAAAAATTGTCATCTTTGCAAACCCTCTCCCTCTAATTAACCAGTTTAGTTCTCCAAAGTTCGTTCAAATCCCTCTTCAGTAGATTAAATTAAATTAAAAACTGTATCCTTGTTGCCATGGAAATTTATAATAAGGTGACCTGGGCATATGAATAGATTTTTCTCTAAAATAATATTTCATTCTTATTAACTTATATGGACTGATTGTGTTTCCTCCATATTTTCTGTTTTCTTAAATAAAAATAATAAAAATAATAATGATAATAATAATAAAAATAATAATAATAAAGCTATGTTAACTGTTCTTATTTTCTCAGCTCTTTCTGTTTCTTATGACCCTTTTTAGTTGTATTTTTTCTAATATTTCATTTCTAAATTGTATTCTACATTTCTTGACTTTATTTTATTCTATATCTCTGGTTTTTTTTCCATGTCCCTAAATTTATTTCCTATTCCAGATATATTTTTTTTACATATTTCCGAACTTTCACTTTTACTATTTTATTATTTTCTTTAATTTTAATCTATTATTCATTATGTTATTATTCCTCACTCTAAATTTTGTTTTACAATGATATTTTTATCTATATTCGCAAAAACCCTTTTCCCATTTTTGAAAAATGGACGTATTTGTCAAGTTCAAATATAATGTAAAACTGTCTGTTTAACCACAACATTTCTCATCAGTTGTTATCTCTTTTGACCTAAATAAATGTTCGTTTGGCGTGATGGTAGACCTTGGGTGCCTCCTGAGTGCAGGAGGTATTCCTTCCCGGCATTGCAGCTAGCAACTCTAAACCCACTATGTGAGTCGCAAGGTCTGGGGTCTTCAGACATCCGATATCTTTACACAAACTTACAGGGAAGATTTGTTCTGGCGCCATTATAAAGAACATTGCTGCCCCAACCAGGAATCGAACGCTGGATCTTCGAACTGGTCAGATGGCGCTTTACCGTTGAGCTTCTGAGACGAAATTGCACGTTCTTATTATCGAATATACGATCGAATATACGGTCGTTACGTCATCGGAGTTACATAGTCCTCTGAAAAAGAGGTCTTCAGCGAGCATATTTTGCGATATATTTCTTTACTTTTTTGTTTTAGTAATGGCGTGCTATACTTCTATTTTTCTAAATTTATCCGTCCTTGTAATTCTGCTGTCCCATGTTAGCAGCAGTCATAGTAATGTTGGTATTTATCAACGTTTCAGCGTATCAGTCGGCCATTAACCGGTGTTCAAACCTGAGTTAGATATACGGTTAACTGTGCTTTAAATCATTTTAAATATTTAATTAATTAATATTTTTATCTATTATAAAAAGTAACAGTTGACTGCGGTTACAGCACACACAGCTAGCGTGTTATTGACAAGGCAGATGAACCTTTAGAGCTCAAAAGTATTTGCTTATAGTGGAATCTTCAAAATTTTATGGAAGTATCATTATCCATTCAAATGAAATACAGAATTTTGAGAGTGCATTCTCCTCTTCCTTATCTAAGACTACAAAAAACATTTATTAAAATTTCGGTAGACAAATTTGTTTTTATGATAGTTTGATTGATTGTTTTGGAAAATTTGTCTTGTGATACATGTTCTACACGCAGGAGTCTGGATAAACTGTGACAGAGTCATTCTCTATTTTACTTTCCTTATATACATAATGTATATGGAAAGTATTGTGACGGGGTCGAAAATTCGAATTCGAGTTTTCGACGGGAGAGCACGTTTCAAGCATCCCTGATCACGAATCAAACATTTTTGAAGTGATGTCTGTGTGTGTGTGTGTGAACGTATGTGTGTGTGTGTGTGTGTGTGTGTGTGTGTGTGTGTGTGTGTGTGTGTGTTAGTGATACTGTGGAGACGATAACTGACGAACGAATGGACCGATTGGAACGAAATTTGGTACAAAAAATCACAATCCGTAAACACTGGAAGTCTATTGTTTTTATACGCAATCGAATGTTCAGAACCACCCTAAATTTTCGAATAAAATTTTGAAAAAATCGCAGAAAATCAAAACCTCTAATAAAGTTACGCAAATAGACATATCTTATGTAATGTTTCATTAGAAAACGATTGACATGAATTTGGAACGCTAACATGAACCGTTCTCGAGATATTGCACATTTTTCAAAAAATTATCAAAAAATTCTATAAAATTAAAAAAATATATTTCCTATTGAGAAACATGTTCACTTTTCATATGTAATATCTTGCGATACATTTGGTGACATCATTTTCGTGGATCTAGCTTGTTCCATTCATGAAAAAAGATACTTTGAGTAGTACTTTTGTATTTGAATGCCAATAGTCATTTATCTGCTGTAAGAATAACTTATTTCTCCGCCCATAACGCTTGGCGAGATATTGGCGACGAATTTGGTGGAATTTCGCCAACTTGGCGACTTTTTTAAATGGTGCTAAATTAACTATAAACGCGCGAAATGGATAAAAAATGACGCTAAATCAATGAAAATAACGACTAATTGACGAAAATTCAATATCTTGGAAAGAATATAAATATCTACTATAAAAATAATCTATTTTTTTTTACTGTAAAAGTAGTAAATTCATTGCATTATATATGGAAAGTCTTGTGCTGCCCACATCAGATTTTTTTAATATAAGCTCTTAAAAGGTTATCATGCAACCTCCATCTGAAATTGTATTAAAATTTGCGAAAAATAAAGGAAATTTGGAGGTGGTTTTGTAGATTAAATTAAATATAAATAATTTCGTAGGTTAAAAATAAACAATTTGTTTAGAATATTTTAATAAAATTAGTTGACATATACTTGTTTAAGTTTATGGGGAGTACGTATTTATAATATACTCACATGCAAAGTTTTAAGATTCTAGGTTAATTATGTCGAACCTACTATACCGGAAATATTGCTTAATCTGTGCATGTTATTTTTCACGAACGAATGAAACATGTTTTTATTGCAAGATTTTGATAATTTTTTTTAATAAATATTCTCAACAAGTTATACAATACATATAGAAAATATCAGTAAAAAAGTTTAGAGGGTAACATTTCTCTTTAGCTCTCCCAATGAACACAAAACCACAACTTCGGAACCATATCATGCTTTTCGAACGAGCATATTTCAATACTGTGGCGCACATTTTAAAGAAATAATATGCAAAGCATATTATTAAATTGAACTCTTATACATGACCGTTCTTATGTTAGATTTGAGACTTATTAAATTATTCACAATTAACATGGTCATTGTTCGTATATCGTAAAATATTTGCGTTGTACCGCATTAAAACCCACCATAAAACCTTTAGTGCGAGTCCTGGAATACAATATTTATTAACATAATGTTACTCACAATTAACTGCGCCATTTTTAACTTTTAAATAACATTATGTATTTAGAACATATGGTTAATCATTAAATTAATAGCAACAATTACCATATTATTTGCCTAGGAGATTGGACATGTAGGACCATATAATTTTTATATGAAATGGGATATGACCTAATACAATTATTGAAATGTACACATACCTCTAATTTCGTCTTTGTACATTGATACATTGCCATCTTTGCCTCCATTACAATGGCACATTACTGTTATGCATCTCTCACTGCATTACTCTGAATCTCTTACTGATCTCCGACACAACTGAATCTGATCTCACCACCTCTTAATCTTTGTAGTTGAAGTTATACTCGTTCATCTGTCGTTGAAGTGTTCACCTCAGGAAATTTAGTTGAAGTATTTTTGTTGTAGAAGTGTATTTGGGCCTTCAACATGTTGCCACCTCCTTTTGCCTGAAGTCTGTTACGCCTCTTAGGCAACCATTGGCCGATGTCAGGGCAATGCGACCACCATATTCCCTATTGGTTAACCTTTTTAACCAATATCGTGGCTTCACTTTAGTCACCTCTTTATATGGCTTTTGCTGACCTCTCGAGTCAAGGCTGCAATACATTGGCGTCTTGCTGTCTCATGCCATTGTCTAGCCTGCCAGACATCATAAATATTGAAATTAAACTGTCTCCGTTAAATCTGATCTCACAAATATTTTTCGATAATGGAATGGAAACTTTGTTAGATATCTTGGTTGAATTTTATTTCGAAATATTTTCCACTGGCAACAAGTGAGATTCTTTTCAGCAACATCTTAATTACATCTTAAATTTGACTAGAAATTTTAATGCATACTTATCCAAACTAATGGCATTATAATACTATTTTACTATAGTTCAAAACTGTTGAATTACCGCCTAAAGTTTCATCAAATCATATCAGATTGACTTGTAATTAGCAAGTTACACCACATTAATTATTTAATTTAAAACTGTAAAATGAATGTATAGTATAGCATTTACATATGATCATCTCCAATGATCATCACGTGGATATATTTCGGAATATTATACAGGAAATAAATATGGTAACTTGTAGAATCTACTTCGATAATAATAGTTTGCACTTTCGTCCCAGTAGCTCAATAGTAGATCATTGATTGGCCAGTATGAAGATTAATGGTTCGAGTCCTGGTTGGTGCAGCAAGGAACCCAAATGGTCCTTTACAATAGTGCCTGAACAAATGAATCCTGTAGATTTGTCCAAAGATATAGGTCAGAAAGTGACCCTAGTACGAGATAGCACGGATTCAGTGGATTCTGGGATATTGAGCACCGCTTTCAAACCCGAAGGGCAAAAACCTCGCAGAATGCTAAAGTGGAGAATAGAAATAGCATCAATAGCTTAACATGAAGTAAAAATAGTAAGAGGTAGTTAGTTAGATTGTCAGCTTCACGCCAATCTAGCATTAGAATGTGGAAAATGCAGAGTCCCTTTCAACAATAAGGGCTCTCAATTCTGTCCCAGTAGCTCTACGCATTAGAATTAATATAAAATACATAATCCCATACTAATAGATGCAAGAACGTAATTTGAATGATCCAGTTCACGTTTATTACACATGCATTATGTGTGCATATGGATATCCACTAGACGTCAAACTGGACCGTAATGTAGATGAGCAGTAAACGTAATATAGATGATACGATATATGTATTTGCACATCCATGTTATGTCAATATGTCTATCCATTAGATATCCATAGGTGGTATCTGGAGTAACAATAAGATAAACGATAGATCGTTAATACACGCTAACAATTGGATTTTGGATTTGCTTTGGGCGATCCAGATGACATCTATTGGATATAATCCAGATTGCATTTGGATGTAATATGCTGTGTGTTAAGATAAAAATGAATGCATTTCCATCAGATTTTTTTTTAAATATTTTCTTGCGATAGAAATACCCATTTCCTAAAATGAAATAGATAGATTTTTCGAATTTTTTTTTTATTAGTAAAGAAATCTGAAAGAAACATTTTACAGTGTACAGAACTTTGTTCTATTTATTGTAAATAACGCTATGTTATGTTGCCAACAAATATACTTCATCCCAGAAATTTTATCACGTATTTTTATTTTCTAAAGAATGTTTGTAATTAAATCTATACTTTGTGCATCGTATCAAAGCAACTTATTTGTATAATATATCCTTTCAGTGTGAAAAAAGCTTCAGTGTGAAAAAGCTTAGTGTTGCAACATGCGACCATAGAAATGGCCTGTTTTCCTTCAAAATATTTTAATGCTCGAACCATTTTTGAGCAACACAAAGTGTACTCCATTAGCAGATGTCGTAAGATGTTATGCAAAATATGAAAGAACTCGGAAAGTCGTTTGAAGAAGGGTGAAGGAAACTTTAATGCTCCTTTGCGTCTTATAAATGTGTATTCAGAATTATTTCATTATTTTATAAAAGCATTACGGACTGATGTTGAGTGTGACCATAACGTTTTTTTCTGTCTTAATTTATAATACATGCCCAATGTCGAATTTTTCAAAATGCTATTTTATGCAACATTTTAAGTTGATGGTCGTATTTTTTCTGGATAACTTATAAAATTTAATTTTGAAATTATTTTCCAACTAAAATTATGTTGTTAAATAAAGCATACTCCAAATTGCTTGCTTAAGCGGAAGATTTTTTATTGTTAAAAATTCTGAACTAATACTGCCTTTTAAATATAAATTAAATTATACATATTTTAAACGATATGCTTAACAGTATGCACTATAATTCTTTATAATCAATTTACAGAACTTCACAGAAAGTTTATGACATATGTACATACTTGACTAGATTTATTAAGAAGACGACCCCAATTTTGAATTATATAATACTTTATCGAGTGTAAATTACATTAATATGATAATTTGAATAAAATATTGAAAATCATGTTTTTATCAAAAAGTGTCAATTTATAATGTTTCTATTTAAAATTTCGTATCGTAAAAGCTTCATACAAATCAATATGAGTGAAGTTGTCTCTTTACGTTTAAGATCATTATTGAAGGATTTTTTAATAAAAAACTACAATATGTATGCCTCTAAAATCCAAATGCTTATTTTGTATATTCCACGGAAGTTATCATATTTTTACTTACATATAAAACTGCTGCTAAGTTAATAAAATGAAATAAATATATTAAAAATAGCATACTTCACAGAGTAAAGGTCTCGATCAAGGGTAAGAAGAATTTTCTTTGTCAGGACACATAATAAATGCAACATTTATTCGTGAGAGCCAGATTGGTATTTGATGTAAGAAAAAAATAAAAGCTATTGGAGCAGGTAAAGTTTGTTTCCAACTGCGAGAGTAGTAAACGTTGTAAAATGCCTAGGAGGAAAGAACAAGAGTTTAGACTCAATAAATTGTAAAATATCAAATATGACAAGTGAACGGCCATCATAAGATGCAAAGAACTTATTCAGTGAGTAAAATTACGTACATAATAGCCCAATTCAATTATTGTTGTTCTTCCATCAGTCGCAAAACTCTCTCTCTCTCCTATTAATGTTGTGCTTCTTGTATGTCTTGACGAGGGAGGGTGTTTCTTACCATCAAAACGCATCAATACTATTATTTTTGTGTTGTATGCTAATTTTGATGAAGATATTTTAGTTGTATCTCTTATTTCTATTTTCTTGAAATATGATTAGAATTATCTATATTTTTCTTACAAAAATAGGGAATGAAATATCAGAATTACAAGACAATCCCCTTAAAGCGATAAAATGTTATTTTTAATCGGCATATACTTCAGATGAAATGAACAAAAATATTTTTTTTAAAGTAAAAAAGGTAAAAAGTTAATGTTTTATAATTATCCTTCCCCACAACAATTCCAATGCCTAATGGTAGATATTAAAGCAAACGTAAGAATGAAATATTAAGCTCGGTTGTTTTAAACTATTTATGTTTAATTGAAATTTATGTTTTGTCTCAAACTTAATTAAAATTGAAACGCTTTTTGTGTTATGTTAGCTGAAAATCCCTCCATTACTAAAACTTTATAAGAACTCTACTAGCAAAAAATGACTGCTTTAAAATTTTTATATCTATAATTTATGTAGATGATTAATTCCGCTAATGTATAGAAAAACTACGTCCGAAATACTTTAAATAGAGAAAAAGTATAATAAACTTTTTTAAGTTTAAACAGTATTTAAACATATTTTTGATTAAAATAAATTTTCTGTTTTGAAAATAATGTTATACACCGAGTATTGGAAGTACTGTTCTATTATTAATTATTAAGATAAATATTTAAAAGAGTACGTTAAAAATTTACTTTTGTTTTCCTGAAAATTTATTGCAATTAAATCTGCCAAAAAATAAAAAATACGTTGTTTTATATTTTTATATTACATGCCATCATGGTAGAGTTACCAGTAATTGTCCATGAATGAGTAGTTGAATATGTACGAGGAATACGCTGAAAATGATGTTAATAATGGTGATTTTTCCAAACATAACGGAGCCTCAGGAAGAAACATAACGCTAGAAACGTTTAAGAAAACTATCATTTAAGAAAATTGACGCTAGTGACGTTAGTTTATTCTGCACATGTCAGTTTTTCAATAATGGTATTTTATTCATATATTTACTCTCTATCTTAAACATATATTTGATTAAAGAAATTTAGCGATTATTGTAGAGAGGAGAAAAAATGAATGTATTTACAAGAAATACTATTTTTAAAGATACGAGGAGGGTGCAGTTCAAAGATGCCTAAAAGAGATCTCTAAAAGAATATGTTTTTCTTTTAATGTTTATTTTACCAAAAGGTATATTTACCGATCTCTTAGTAAGAAAAGTCTATAAGTCATTTAACTTAATCGAAACGTTAAAAATATATACCCCTAAAACGATATATAGCGTTGAAAATCAATTTTAATTGTACCAAATTACATTAGAAACGTTTTGTTTGTCCTCAAGATATCACATCCACATACTCACGTATATACAGCCATATACAAACACGCAGTCATCACACAAAAACGAGCGATTCGCGTTTGGAGAAAATTGCTCTTCAGTCGAACTGCGAATTCGAATTTTCAACCACGTTACAACACTTTTCCTATACATTAGAGTCTAATGTACATGGGAAGTATAAAATAATTTTGAGGCATATATTTATATTTAGAAGATCGATATAGGATCCTCTCTCTCTCTTCTCTCTCTCTCTCTCTCTCTCTCTCTCTCTATATATATATATATATATATATATATATATATATATATATATATATATATATATATATATATATATATATATATATATATATATATATATTCAATTTATTTTGAAAAATAGTATTAAGTATTTATAATTGAATTTACTGGTTCATCGAACACTACGACACCATTTACGAACAAAAAAAATCAACCATACCAGTTAAGAGTTAATGCGTAAATAATAATCCGCAAGAACATAGCGTATGAATTCTAATAGATATAACCAATCGACTCTGCAGAATATTGCGAGGCATGTCATTCACGTCTAATGGTAATAAAGTAAAAAATACCAGCATCTTTATTTCGCTTTAAGGACTCGTAACAAAAACTAAATTGACATAACATTTCCTTCCCTAACGATTTCTCACCCATATAACGATTTCTCGACTGCTGATGTCTGCTATTTCGCACCTGACCCTCTGATATCAAGCTGTTCGTTCAGTAACGTAGCAACATAACTTCACCAAAGTATCGTTGTCTACTTCACAGAAAATACTACGGAAATAAAATTAAAAAAAAAATATGTTACTTTCTCATTTTTATTAAAAAACAATATTATGAAGTATGTTCACATATCCAAATATAAGCACATAGCTATAAGATTGAGAATGTTAAAATTTTGAATTTATATTCCCATTCCATCCATTATCAACACACTTTTATCTCGGACATCCAAGACACCTACGTAACACCTTGCTATTCAGTCTGGGTTTTATTCTGCATCGCAAATACATTAAGCGTAGGTTCATTTGAATCAAAATATACAAAATCACGAAAAGTATAGTAAATTAATTTAAAACAATTACAATTCGATGATTTTTTAAAATGTTCATCCATTTAACATTCTGGCCAAGATCTATACCTCCCATTTAAGACAAACCATGTTTTTCTATGACTGGAATTTACATACATTTTAAATCCCTGAACTCTGAACTAGCACACCCATGTAAACATCGGGCGCGGTAGCCCAGTTGTTAGCGCGCGGATTTTGCACTCGGCAGGCCCGGGTTGGATTTCCGCTACTGCCAAAACTGCCGCCGTGTTCACGCGGAGTGCGATCACATTAAACATGTGGATCCGTAAGTCCTTCCGAGAGGTTGATGGTAGGGAAGGAGGGTACGGTCCCTGTGGATGCCTCCCCATAGGTTCCGGTCTAAATTGGGTTTCACTTCCAGGCCGTCCAAACAGTTAACTTACACCTTTCTGGTAGATCGGACGATCTGGGTCTCAACAACAACAACCGGTATAATCATCGTCGACCACGTTTTAATAATGTGGATAATAAACATGGTCTTATCTCAATAAAGTAACTATTATCATATAATGTCCTTATAAATTGAATTTCGGCGAGATCGTAACTTTATCAGTAGAACTATATTTTTTCTACTGAGTTTTAAGGTAATCCAAAAATCTTTATTTTTGTCATTTACAATTGTATTCTATCATGTTGTAGATCTTTTCCAAACTCACGTAGTTAACCTTATTTCTAAATTATGCTGCCCTTACATTCTATACACTTGACAGTAGATGTCGTAAGCTCCTTTTCATCTTCATCGATGGCTTAGCAGTCCAGTGTGGGCCTTGGACTTTCACAGAAAATATTCTATTGTTTATGATAGATTCAGCAAAATACGTTTACCAATGTTTTTTGCTTTTATGCTTAATACCCTGTGTTTTGCATCCCGTGTTGCCATACCACGGCAAAATCGTTCATGATTCTGTGTTGTATGGGCGAATGGCCATTAAATTTATGGCCATTAAAGCATTGTTAATTTCTTCAAGTTTTTTAAAACTTAATGCACGTATATTAACACACTTATTTGTTCCACTACAAATATTTTATCCAACAAAGTATTTGCCATTTATACCCATTCAAGTACTTTATACTATTCAAAATGTCGCTAAAAATTCTTAAACTATATACCTATGACTAAATACTGTATTATTAAAAAACTTACATTAAATATTGCATTCAAAGAACTGTAATATTCTTCGAATGCAAATTGAATATGTCTCCTTGGGGTCAAGAAAAGCAGAATAGTTCACAGTTAAAAGCATAACGAATTGTTAACACGGTAAATAAACAGAAATACTGTAAATTCAAAACTGACTGTTATGTCAAAGAAGTAAGTTATGTATTTACTACTATAACCGGTCTATTTTTCTTTGCCAGTAAACAAACCGCATTTCCTTAGGATACCCATTGATGGTTTTATATTTTTGCTACACGCTGCGTAACACCATTTATTTCATACAAAATTATTGCGCATTATGCTATAAGTACAAACAAGTAAAGTTTCAGATTGGTTTTAAGGGGGAAATATGATATAATAAATCATTTGAAGTAATGTTGGATTGAATCTCTAAGAGCTCCCGAAGGGAAATAAAAACCAAGCGGCTTCCTGACGATCATAAAAAATAGTCTTCATCATGCATCGCATTAATAAGAGTCCGGGCCAAGCAAACACTATTTTAAAAATGTCATAGGCTATAAATTCATATTTATAAAATGAATAATATAATAGTGTTAAAAATATATAATTTCTTTGTTATTGCTTACTATTACTGAAAGCCTGTTTTAATCTTTAGTTTAAAAGTCAAAATCCGATAAAGCATAGGACGAGGTGTTGTAGTTTATTTTTGAACTAATTAAGCAGTTGTAGAGTTTTATAGTTACATTCTGTGATATACAAATATGGCGAACATAGAATAAAATCGTATATATATATGGAGCTGCACACATTTAATGATATACAAAGAGGAAGAAATAATAAAATGTGCTCTAAATTAATACCTTTTAATTTGTAAGCAGTGGCAACTTAAATGTCTGTAATAGTATATTGAGTACCCTCTTCTGGAGGCGAGATACGCCGATAAACGAACAGGCTGGCATGGACTAAAACAACAATACAATGCTGTATTTGCTCAGACATGTTTTGTAATGTCTTCATCTGTTGTTCCAGTATTTCCAAGAGATGCTTGATTGTGGAAAGTTCTATGAACTTGGCTATTTTATGTTAGAAGGTAGCAACTCTTCGGAGTCACGAGTGGCATGTTTCTCCGGGTGTTATGTTGCAAACTATCTCCTTGAAGACATGGCAATATGAAATATAACTGATTACAGAATGGACAGAACGTGCAGGATTTGTCAAAACACTCATATGTGAGGCATCCCCAGACTAACACAGCAATGTGTGATGCCACTTTGTAAGTGGAATACTGAAGCCATAAAGAGGCGCTGATCAAACATACTTCGCACACATGCACATTGGTTATCTGCTAAAAAACAGTAAATAGAATGATTCACAGTCGGTATTATCTGGAAAAAATATTTTTCTATAAAAATATAAATATAAATTCGCACAGTCTCCTGTCTGGATGTCTTCAAAATATAAAATGTGTTACTCGTAGCATACAAAGTTGAACAAAGGTTTAAATAAAATACATTTATTCAACATTCTATGCTATTTCTAATATATTTTTAATTTTACAGATTTATGTTATTAATATTTATAAAGTACTTTTTCGTTTTCAAATCTTTGATTTGTATAGTATATAATCATTTTTGATGTTTCTTGATTTTTATATTTTTGTGATTCCATTTTTATGGGTCACTATTTCTGTTCCTTCAAATTAATAATTAAATTCCGTTTCAATTCTCTTTCAAGAAGTAAGAAACAATAAAACTACTTTTCACAGGGAACGACCGATAACACAAATTCGAACATGTCACATTTTATTAAAGTGACAATGGAATTTCGAATTCCTCCCTATTTCTTTATCTCTCCCATCGAAGAATCAAATGAAAAGTGTTTCGTTTTATATTAAAAATGGATTCAAAAGAAAAAAAAAACTGTTATTAATCTTTAAATGTAAATTTTTGCATTGATTTTCAAACGCGATGGAAAAAGAATGAAAGCCATTCAGTTAGTTTTCAAAACAAATGAGAGCAAAAAATATCTGGCATTTCAATTTTCACCTTGCTTCAGTATGATTGAAAATATTTTGACGTGCAACATGTAATATATTTATCTGTGAACAGAAAAAATATTTAATACTGTACGGTGTACATGTACGGTGGTGTAGGCTTTTATGGGGAGGTGTGAAAACTACACTACATAGTTCTGAAGTAAATATAATAGAAGTTTGTTGCATGGATTATTTGACCCATTTGAAGGATGGATGAATGACTGTTGCATAAGAAGTTCAGTTTGAGAATAGAAGTAAAGATGTAGATCACTTTCAGGGAAGAAGTAGAGGAAAATATTTAAAGAGAAATCCAAATCAAGGACATTTAACTCGCAATTAAATGTGACACCTTGTATGTCTATATATCGCATAAGAAGTTCATCAAAATCAGTGGCTTCATGAAATTTTTTTTGCAGTACGTATTTAAAGAAAATATTTCACTTTAAAAAATTTTGCATTTTGAAGACAATAAATGTTGACATGTTTGGTTTTGATTTCATTTCTGTGTATATTTCAACAATATGGCTCAAATTTAGCCACTGCACAGCGGATAGTCTTACTGCAAAACTCATATTCTTTCTTTTTTATATTTTACACAATCTTCAAAAAATATATGGTGTCCGAAATGTCTTTTATTCTAATCTCCTATATTCTATAACTTTAAATGATTCATAAATATCAATGTTATCCCGGCAAAATAAAATTAATCGCTGGTAACACAATCATATTCAGTTTTGCATATTAGAGAATGCGAATTTTGCACCTTAATAATATGGATAATTTTATTTTTGCACCTAATTGGTGGAGATAATTTTAGTTTTGATACCAAAAATAACTAGAACGTAATGTTTCTAAGCAGATAAATAAAACTATATGTTCCTGTTGAAACAAACTTGAGGCTCAATCTTCTGAGGCTCTGAAAATGATAGATGTTCTTATTGAAATACACTTGAAATAACTTTGAGGAGCTGAAAATGATACTGTAAATACAATATACATCTTTCTCTAAAAAAAAAGCACTTATTAGAATTGTTGCAAAATTATTATTTAAAAAATAATTAATTCGAGAATTAAATATTAACTTCTACTCGATTTCCATATAAGTAGTAGGGAGGATCAGAAGGAAGGCTACTCTTTATATGCACCAAGTTAATCTTTAAACACTTCAGTATCATTAGCAACATGTTTGAAAATTTTTAGCATATTATCAGTGATATCTAGTTATCACTGTAACACTTCTTAAGGAGCACATAAACATCTGATGGTCATGTGATCTGATGAAGTCTTCCCATTGGCTGAATGCAAAATGTCAATTCTGTAACCAGTCTCACAGTGTTGATTGAATTTTTTCCTATATACATTTGGTCTGCTGTAAGGCAGATTATGATTGATTAGTTGAGCAAGTTCTTGCTTTTATGCAATGACCTGTTATAGGACAGAAGTCACCTTACTGTATTGCTGAGCCCTTAGAATTTTATTAACTATGGGGGGGGGGGCGACTTAGACAGTCCTCGAACGTCTGTGTATTCAAATTTGCATTTCTACTAGAAAAATTCTGAAATTCTTGCTGGAAAGAGTTTCACATTTACTAAAAATGTTATCTCAGAACCTTACTGATGATCGGCAAAGATGACATATCCATGGTTGGTGATTATCGAACAGTTGAACACTTTCTTGTTTTTATGTACAGTCCTATTAAAAGGCATAAGTCGCATAACTGGGCGCGTTTTGCACCCATTGCTATAGTTGTACTATTTTTCAGATAATGTTTGAACTGCTTAAGCATGCCCTGGTTGGAATAATTTATCTTTATTATACTACAGGAGGGCAGATCTCAAACTGTTGCAGCATTTCTGGTTGTATTCTATTCTTCTAACAAATATATTTATTTTCAGCAGTTTAAAAAATAGTTTGTAATTAATAGTTTTTAATGTAAAAGTATTACTGCGCTTTTTTCATTTAATAATATGAGCCAGTTTAAAAAATATATCATCTCCATGGTAAAATATCTGAAACTTACATAGCTTTGTAATATGGAATGTTTGAAAAGGAATATATTGTTTTCCTTCGAAACATTTTAATGGTCGAACCATTTTACGAAACACAAAGTGCACTCCATTAGCAGATCTCGTAAGTAAGATTTTATGTAAAATATGAAAGAAGTGGGAAAGTCATTTAAAGTGGAACCTTAAATGCACCTTTGCCTCTTGAAAATGTGTATTCTTTAACATATCATTATATTATAAATGCTTTGTGAATCGATTCTTGGCATCGTTGTAAGATTTTTCTTTCTGAGTATTCTGATAAGCTGGGTAATATCGAATACATTACACTACTACTTTATTTATTGTTTCATAATAAACACTATTTTTCTTCTTAACTAATAAAATTTTAAATTGGTGGTAAATTTGAAGTTAAGATCAATTTTAGAAATCCCAATTATCATATGTATTTTTAATGAAAGCCTTTATATCACTTTCCAACTAAGTTGAAAAGTGTTAATGACTTTGTTCATTCTGTATGTCTGTCAGTCTATCCCTTCGCACGGTAACTACCGTAAAAATAATTTTATCAAAATAAAATTTTAGTATGTCATTGAGACGGTCTCTGGGACATATGGGAATGGAAATGAATAATATCACAAAATTAGTTTTGGATTTTCTCAAGATTAAAATATGAAATACATTGAACCCTATGAGACCTAATTTTTTCAAACATTTTTTAGCGGAGTTAAAATTCACAAATTGATTCGAAATTTAAAAAAAAAATATTTAAATTGTCATATAAAATGTGTAAAAAAATCAGCAAAATATGTTAGGTAGTTTTATTTATAAAAATTGAAATAATAATGATATGCACATAATATGAAGAGAACAAGCGCCAAATTTCAAAATAAAATATGACATCCATTTTTATTCCTTGTAAAAATCATGATGTTTGAAGATCTTTTAAATTTATATTTAGTGTTGCATCCGCCCTAAAACCGCTTTATTTTTACATATTATCTGTTTATCTAAATTCTGTGCCAACGCAATTATCATATTTTTATATTAAATGGTCATTAAACTTTGATTATTCCTATATCGAAGCCTAATTTATATAGCATGGAATATAAATTATATGAATAAAATCGTTATTGATTTTACATAGAAGCAGACGATTTGCAGCACTTCCTTTTTGATGAAATCAAAAGTCTCCAAATATCGCCGCTGAGTGTGTCGCATTTTAGAGCTGTTTAAATAAAATTGCATTTCAGTTAGAAAGTGTTTCATGAGCAGTGTGTTAAGCATGATTGATATTTCTTGTTTTATCATTATTTAAGTACGAAACTGTTCCTGTGTCTGTAGAATATATAGTAGTTCCTTGTAATTTTAACATTGTAGCTACAAATATATGTTATCCTTTTCTGCAGGTTAATTGTTCTAAGTTCTTAGAAAGATAATATTGTATACAGAATTAATATAATTATTTCCATGAAATATCATTTAAAAGTGGAAATTCGCTGCAAGCAATTTAAAGGTTTTAAAACAATAACTTTTGCTTTAAAACTATTTTCACATTCAGTGCTCTATATTCTAATGACAGGAGAAGTCAGTATTTATAATAAATTTACTTGATACATTAGTATTAAAACATTAGTATTACTTACATCAGTATTAATAGTAATAGATGACTACATTCTCTCAGTTGTATATGTGAAATTCATTTATCTAAAAACTATAAATCTATTGAAGATGTTGGTCTTTGTTAAAATGTATCACATGCTCAAATATATAACTGACATACAATAAATACAAACTCTGTTTTTCTAATTTTGAATCTATAACATCCCTGTTTATTTTAAATCTTTTTTTTATATTACAATCATCTCAATAGTTTAAAAGTTGCTTTCATAGAATCATTTTTTTATTAAAAATTTCATAATAAAATAATCGTGTCTCATATTGAAGTATATTTATTTTAACATTTCAGATATGCTATTTTAGGAGACATTAAAAAGAAAATTTCAACATTTGGATTAGTATCATATCTACTCAACATCAGAACAACACATTAACTGAATGGCACATTAGTACCTTTTATATTTCCCCCAATATATAGCTATGATGTTTAGGACCAAAATTCTTGGTACCATTAATATTGCAACAAAGTGTTTTGTTCACTAAAGAAGTTCTTAAATTACTCTTCTGTTCTTTAGCATCCACTTTAGGTTTACTTTAACATTTTTCTCTAATTTTATGGGGAGACAATTATTTTCTTGGGTCACCTAATTCTACTATTTCTTGATAGATGCGTACTTTCTCTCGTTGGTGCTGTTTCTCTGCCTGATTTATCTTGAAGCCACAGGATCTTTTTGCCCTTGGAATAGGTTGATATATTTTTTAATCATTTTATTCTGTTTATTAACAAATATAATTTGTCAAAAATAGTGTGGTTTATATATATTAATCATGTTCAGTACGAGTTGCTCTCTGTATATTAACCAAGAAAAATTTTCAAACAGGAAAATGGAAATCGAACTTCAGTAGGGGTTTGCTGTTTATTCTTTCAAAACAATAATGTGTTATTTTCTGGAATTAACTAAGTCCACGAAATATTAGCATGATTTAATTTTTTTTAAAAACAAATACATATAAAATTTCAGTAGTAAGTTAAACAGGTATACAGTTTTAACAGCATAATTATATAATAAGACGCAAATTATTTACAGTTTGCAAATTGGAACGAACCATAATATTTTAAAACTACTTACGAATCGGGGCTGACACAAAACCTCATATATAAATTTACGATAAACGAACTAAGTGGTGGCTTGGTGCCCTTCATGAGATTAATCCAATGCTAAATTCATACCAATTCATAAATTCATAAATTAATGCTACCAATTCATAAATTTTGGACAGGCTTGATAACAAGCTTATCGGTCTACAACTTTCTGCTAGGGTTAAATTTAGATTATTTTGGGGTAAGGGAATAATGACGGCAGTTTTCCAACTTTGGGGGAAAAAAGCGATATTCGAGCATACGATTAATAAGCACGGTCAACCAGCAAAGATAAATAATAGGAATGTTCTTGATGATGCGATTGCCGATTTTATCAAGACCAGGTGACTTTCTTACCTTGATACCCCTGATAATGTCAATAACTTCAGCCACTGTGGTGTTGTCTATGTCATTTGGTGTATTTGTGTGTAGTGCGTTGTGATCGGTCCGCTGTAAATATTTTTCTATGTTGTTGTAGAGGTGACTGAAATTTTGAATTGGAGTTCCAAGCTGTCTGATATTGCATTGACTTTTTCCTCCGCATTCTGAGAGAGTCCATCGGCGCCGTTAATGGCCGGAATTGTCGTTTTCTTGTACCTGAGATTTTTAGCTGTTCGCCGGAGACTGTGATTCGCGGGTGTAAGACATGCTAAGTGTGTGCTCCAGCGTTGCTGTGCGTGTGTTTTAATCAGAGCCTGCAATCCTTACGTAACCGGTTACGCTGCTTAATTTTGTCCCTAATATCACCTGGAAAAGTGCTATGATTAAGTCTGGAGGGATTTTGTTTCGAGACTGCAGCTACTGCCTCGAGCAGAACATGATTCATATCTTGAACAAATTTTTCAATATCATCCGTGCTGGAAATTTTGAGAGAGGGAGGAGAGCTACAGTGTAGCTCTTATTACGTTAACTGCCTTTTATATATTCCCGTAGACTCTTCCAGAATGGGGTTCCTATTTCAAAGATTTATTCGTTATTTGAAGAAAGTTTGAGTACAATTGAGAAGTCGCAAATTTGGCGATAAATCGCCAAGTCTGGAAACCTTGCTACGATAGTCTACATGTGACAACTCAGTAACAGGTAACTTCAGCATTGGTGATATACAGTTGCATTTTCGGAAAGTATCTGTGAGACTATTAGGCACCATTTTGAACTATTTGATATATTGTTTGCACAAAGAACTCAGACAAGCGACGCTACGCTTGACAGTCTAGGCCCGGAAAAGTTTACGACCCATAAATTAATATCATAAAAATTAAGAGGTTGACTTGGGGGTAAACAATGCTTTCGCCCAAGAATTACACAATTTTCACTAGCTCTAGAGCAGCTAGTCAAGAAGCACTACAATTTGACGCAAAATAAATACTGACTACACCAGTGGACATCAGTGAAGGCGTGTTAACCCGAGGAAAAAATATACTTCTGCCTAGCAAGAAAATAAGTACTCTGGGAAGTCAGATCAGTATACCAGAGAATTGAAGCAGATCATATTCAGATGAGGCCTAGATGATCAGGGTAGAAGATTTGTGGTGAGATGTATCTGAGTAGTGGTTCAAGGATACAGAAATAAGATCAAAAAGTCTTAAGTACGTCTTAAGTGGAAATATGGTCCTGTTGTAATCTAGCGAGGACTAAAATAAGACTAGGTCTAAGTGACAAATTATGCCAGTGCAAGAATACTATGTGCCGATTTTATTGATATCAGATCGAGTCTTTGTATTCGTTTAAGTAAATTTCAATCTAAAATTGTCTCATATGGAATCATCCCCTACTTGAGTACTTTGTTAAGTAGTAATTTTTAGAAGGTATTTATATAATTGTATTACTGATCATAAATTGTGACGTTAATAAATATTAAATTCGAAAGTTAAGATTCGGTTACTTCAAGTTTAATGTATTTATTTTTAGATATAGTAAGTGGGCTCTTACTTGAGAAAATTGGTGGGTTAACGCGGCACAACGACTAATCATTTAAATGTGATCTTTACGGTCCCCTATTGACCTATATACACCTAAACCATTCGCCATAGTATTATTTGTAAAATGTGTTTCCAAAATTAAAAGAAGACGCCTCAGTATAAGCACACGTCCATATACTACTATTCACCAATACATACTTTGGGATATTAAATTATTATAGCGCTTTGTAGGGACATTCAAGATTTGGAACCAAGTGCATCTATTTTCGTGTCTGTCTGCCCTTTTTAAAGGATGACTTGTGTAATCATTTTAAATTCTTGTAAACCACCATTCATTCAGAGCAGTTCACTAGCTGGATTATTGTATCCCTTGAACAAGTTTACATGTATTTAAACAAAATTTTATATTTTATTAAATTTTCCATAACATTTTTTATGGGGTATAAGTACGCAAATTTGGTATTCCGTCAAACATGTTCCGTAATTTAACGCCACCAGGCCCTCTGTATCTCTCAGATACATGATCGTTTTTACTCATATAACTTCACTTTTGTCCTTCAAATTATAATACTTTATATATTTGTTATACCATGCTCCACGTACCCTATACTTACCATAACGTACACCTTTCCAAACCATTTGTTTATCTATTCTAATGAAAAAAATCTTAATTACAAATATAAGTACTTATTACAAATAATGAAAGAGATGCAATTGCAAGTACAATTAATTTTCATTATATATGATTCTGAACGTACATTTTTATCAGAAGATTATGTTTTTAAACAAAATTATGCATGTTCCAAATAAAGCTTGTAACTAAATAAACGACCTATTATCGAACCAATGGTTTCGTTCACAAATGTATGCGTTTCATTTATTCTTAATTTCAACTTTCGTATCATCAAAATCTCCAAGTCTAATTCTTCATTTTTAGCACCAGATGATATATTATACACTATATTAAAGTCTGTAGAGTTACTTAGATCCAAATATTGCTTTAGCTTCATGTTTGTAAAGCGAGCAATGCAACAAAAATTCCGATTTCAACTATTGAGAAATGAAAATAACGGTCGTAAAGAGCAATGCAGTCGAGTGCGTGTATCTCAGAGATAAAGCAGAACACAAACAACTTTACTACGGGCTCTATTTTAGGAGACGAAAACCACTTGAGGTACATTCATGTGTAGCACATGAGATCATACTAGCAAACACTATAAAGTTCGAGATCATGCTCCTTCATGGACAGAAAAGTTGGCAAAAGTTTGGGTGCATGTATCTGTCATATACGCGAGCAATCGACGGAGTGTTAAAAGTGGTATATAAAAACTCTGGGTCTGAACGTAGCTCCCTTCACTAAATGTTCTCTGAGCATCGAAAGCATCCGCTAGATGGCAGATAAAGCTGCTCGATTTAGGTTTGTTTTATACTACATAAGAGTGGTATTTGTTGTCAGCTTTAGTATTTGAAATCCAGAAAACTGTCTTGTTACTTCCATAACGATAGCGTATTGTCGAGCATTGACCGATTCCTTTTTAACGCTCAAGTTTGATTACGTTGGTCCTGGTTGCGTACATATGCACGTCTGAGTTCGTATGCTTGCGTATATGTTTAAGTATGCGAGTGTAGTCTTTTGTACTGCCCGCGAACCTCTAACTGACTGAAATATGGCTCTTGGTTTACAAATGGTTGAAAACCACTTATTTAGACATTGTCTATAACTAATTCTGATAAATAGATGTTTCAAGTAAAATGTTTACTCTGGCAGTGTAGAAGACCTAGACCACACGACCAACCCGATGGCTAATGGTAGTTGATTGTGTGACCGGTACTCTGGCAGTGTAAAAATACCAGATATAAAAATATTTTGTAAATATTTTAGCATCCCTGGAATTTGATCCTAAATTAATATCAGACACCATCCAATCTCTGTCTAATATCCATTTCGTCGTTGTTTTTCTTCACAGATGAAGGGGATCGTTCGTTTGTTGTTTTTCTTACACACACAAAGGGGATCCTGCTTATTCTCGAAACAGCTGTATGCTGCATTATTAATTTATATATGCTTGAATAGGTTGCTCAAGTTTTCCTTATCCTTTTCCAAAAGTGCTTTTTATGTATTAATGCTCTTAGTACATAATCTGCTCACATAATCTTATAATCATGCACGACTATTTCTGAGATATTCGATTTTTAATAAAAGTGGGCGTGGCTTAAACCGATTTCTATCGTTTTTGAATTTGAAATGACAATATGTCTCCCAGAAAAATTCTATAATCCCTGCTCTTTCCAGGGCTCCCTTAAACCATAAATTTTCCAGAACTCAAAACATAGTAAATATTACATTTCAAGATGCGCCAAATGCGAAAATAAAATATTTTTTGTATCCCTTAAAACTGCTGTGATAGAGGTTGGGTGTCATCATTGCGACGTGGGGTTGATATCCATTGTTCATGGTGGAATGTACACCTCTCATTATACGATGGTCGCACTGGAATTTTTGAGATATAGCTAAGTGGTACAAATTAAACTTACCAACTCTTAGGAATGTTCGAAGTAAACCCCTTCCAACATCAATGCACTTTTGTAGGCGAATTTTCCGAAGATTAAATGCTTTAAGTCATACATTTCTTGGAATCAATAAAAAATATGCATTTATAGCGTCATCAATGTCATCTTCGGAATGAAAACGATAACAAACATAATTTGTTTTAGATTAAAAAATAGTCAAAAGTCACACATAGTAAGATCAGGAGAATAGGGTGGATGTTCTATAACTTTGATGTTTCTGTTGTACAAGAAAATCGACTGTCATTCTTGCTGAATGAGACGATGCATTGTCATGGTAAAGCATGAGTTCCCCAACATTCACTTCCTGGAGAATTTCTGGAAGAGGACTTAGTGATGTACCAGTTAGCTGTAACTGTATTCTGTCCCTCTAGCTTTATGGCCCTCTATGTCCCTCTAGCTTTATGGCCCTCTATGTCCCTCTAGCTTTATGGCCCTCTATGTCCCTCTAGCTTTATGGCCCTCTATGTCCCTCTAGCTTTATGGCCCTTTATGTCCCTCTTTATGGCCCCCTATGCCTTCTATGGTCTTTTATGCTTTATGTCCCTCTAGCTTTATTCATCTTCAAAGACCGATACATTACTTTCGTGACGTGTTGGAAGGTCAAAAATGGTATGTATGTTTCATCACCGGTTATGATTTTAGAAATAATACCGTGCCCACCATCATTAAGCAATTTTAGGGTTTCTTTACTGAATCTGACACGCTCACCTTTTTACTTTCCCTGCAATACATGGTAATGTATAGGGAAAGTATTGGAATCATGCCGAAAATCACAACTCGAGTTTTCGACGGATCTACACGTTTCGAGACCTGTAGAATACGAAAAAACCATTTTTAGCGTGACGTCTGTGTGTGTGTCTGTGTGTCTGTGTGTCTGTGTGTCTGTCTGTGTGTCTGTGTGTCTGTGTGTCTGTCTGTGTGTCTGTGTGTCTGTGTGTCTGTCCGTCTGTCTGTCTGTGCAGATTTTGTATCCACTCTAACTAAAAAACTAATGGACCGAATTTCACAAAATTTTGTAGGTAAGTCACTTGTGGGCGGGGCTGGTGCTGATTAGTTTTGGGTACGATTCGGAATAAAAGAACCCGCCTTTTTTTGCGAAATGGCCCGCAAAAGCTTGTATCCACTCTAGCTGAAAAACTAATGGACCGAATTTCACAAAATTCGGTAGATGAGTCACGTATAGGTCATCCTGGTGCTGATTAGATTTTGGTACGATTAAAAAAAATAACCTGCCTTTTTTTGTAGAATGGCCCGCAAAAATTGCAAAATTCTAAACTAAAAAGCTAGGTATGCTCAAATACATCCATTAAATGCTTGTTTAATGCGTAATTTTTAACGAAGAAAAGAATAAGACCAACACCATTACACTAGGACTAGCCATTCTCGAGATATATTAGTTTTTTTCGTATTTTTCCACCCCACCTTTGAAAATAAGTCCAGTTATCAAATGAGAACGAAAATTGAATTAAAAGTGAATTACATTTAATTGAAATAAATAGAACGTGGATATAAGTTTGCAGGGAAAGTTATGTGCTGCCCACATCAGATTTTTGGTTTTGGTGTTCTGTTAAATTATGGGGGATCCAACGACAAATTATTTTTTTCATATACAGTTCTTCATGAATAATTTTATGTATAGCTGCGGCTCCAATGTTAATATCTTTCTGTATCATTTGGTAGATACAGCGATTATCATCGAATAACATTTTACGAATGGCCGACATATTGTCTGGGACTACAGCTGACAAAGATCTTCCTGTGTGTTTTTTATCCAGGAGAGAATTTCGACCTCTTCTAAACTCTGTAAACCATCTGATTAGAGTGGCACAAGATGGAGTATCATTTCCATATGCTAATTGTAGACGTTGAATACAATCTTCTTGGTTTAGCCCCACTATGAATCATAGATCGATAATGCTCTCGCATTAACTCCATTTTCTTTTCTTTCAAAATTTATTCTACGATATATAATTGTAATTGTTGCCACAAATTATCGTCGGCGGACGTAAAAGATTTCATATTTAAATATCCGACCAATAATATTTTTCTAGCGCATATCGTCTGCCAATGGCTCAAAAATTTTATTGTGACCCTCGTATAATTCATTTGTGATCCTTTGAGCATGTTTTATCCGTCAGAATTAAAAGTAGTTAGTTCTCTTTCTTCGTGGAAATGATCGGAGCATTTTATTCATCACTGCTACATAGTTATAATGTCACGATAGCTTTAAAGACAAGCTCTAAAAATCTCTTTTTTTACCTTTGCTTATGAATTTACAACAAAAGCTCAAAACAATGTAATTTCAATGATGATTAAGAAGGCAAATGGGTGTTACTTCGATTGCCCAATTCGTAATCAATATAAGATTTGGGCACTTCATATATGTTGCAGAAAATCTCCGCGATTTTGAAAAGGTTGGTTTAACGGCATGCACCTTTCAATGCCATTTGCTATACCAATGATGTGGAAAGAACCAAAGGACCATGTTTTAGACTGCCACTTTTGTTTAGCTGGTGAATCGGTATTTTCTTCAAAAAGCAAACATACTATAATTTACACGAATTTGCCTTCAGTTATGAGACCTTCTAAGCACGATCTTTCTTTCCAATTTCTAAATCGCCGAAAACAATGACCCTGGATATCGTATCGTCAAACTCCTCCTCTGAAGTTGGACCATGGCGAGAGACCGAGATAATATGTGTCTACATGGGAAGAGTCCATTTTATTTCACAGAACGGACTGAACGCCCATATGAGAGACCAGCACATCGTGAAAAATAAGCTGAACTGTTAAATAACTTTCGACAAGGGCGACACCTCTCTGAGTCTTGTACTAAAGTCACAACTTACAGAAAACGCCGTGAGTGTATATCGTCTCTTTATTCCACGATATCCTGTTTAATGCAATGATGCTTATGGACTGTTCGCAGACTTTGGAAAGGAGCATAGACCTGAAGAATGACAAATATTAATTGATTCTTCCAAATGAAGTTTAAGGGCATCGTAATTACACAAGAGACACACATGAAAATAAATTATCCAGTATATGGATCACCCTCATCCATTAACTACTCTGAACAAGTTTGACAAATCCGTGGTGTTTTTGGACTTCTTTCAGTATTCACCGATTGTAATTGTAGTACCAAATTCCATTCGAATCGTTCTACTTGTTCATGAGATATCGTCTCCAAAGACTCACGGACACCCACACACACATACTTATACACACACGCAGACATCACCTCAAAATGTTCGATTTGCGTTTAGCTATGCTTGAAACCTGCTCCTACGTCGAAAACTCAAATTCGGATTTCCGACCCTGTCACAATGCTTTTCTTATAATTATTACTCTCCTTACAGTTATGATTACCTTATACTTTCTTTATAGTTATTACTTTTATTCCAATGCTTTCCTTATATACTAATTATGTATATAAGGAGAGTAAAATTTTAGCGAATAATTTCATGAGATCTATTTTAACTCCTTTAAACGCAAAATAAAATAAAATAAATAAATACACGTTTGCTGATGCATTCTTAATATATAATGGACAATTACTTTCTAATCAATATTCATTAAAATTTTATCGCATTTAAAAGTGCATATAATTTCTATTTAAATGCCTAATTTCTTGTCAATGGGAAGGAAATCGAAAAAGATCTTTAAGGAGTGTCTCCAGACTTTGATCCACAGTCTACTGAACGTGAAGTAGCTCACATTCTCAATTAATATGCAAAGTAGTATTCTCTCTTTGAAACTCATTAAATCTCCTAATGTATTTAGATTTCATGAGGCTTTATAATTAATGTTTGAGGATAGGATATTATAGCAGTAAAGTTTGAAGATTTAAATAAATATATGAAAGATTTGGTTAATTTTCTATCACTACTTAGCACATTTAAATAAAATAAAATTAAATTAAATAAAGAAAACACAAAAAATACTTATATTTCTATGTTTAACGGTATTTAAAAGTATTAACGATGCATTCCATGTAGACCAATATTAAACTCTGTTTGAAATTTAAAAAATATATAATAAATAAAGAAAAAAATCTGATGTGGGCAACACATGACTTTCCTTATATAATGAAATGAATTTACTTCTTTTACAGTAAAATAAATAGGTTTTTCTTCTAGTAGATACTAATATCCTTTCCAAGATATTGAATTTTCGACAATTTGTCGTCATTTTCATTGATTTAGCGTCATTTTTATCCATTTGGCGAGATTTTCGTTAATTTGGCAACATTTCAAAAAATCGCCAAGTTGTCGACATTCCGCCAATTTTGTCGCCAAAATCTCGCCAAGCGTTATGGACGAAGAAATAAGTTATATATATATATATATATATATATATATATATATATATATATAACTTATTAGATATTGAATTTTCGACATATAATATATAACTATTATTATATATTTATATATTATATAACTTATTAGATATTGAATTTTCCACAATTAGTCGTCATTTTTATTAATTTAGCGTCATTTTTATCTATTTGGCGAGATTTTCGTAAATTTGGAAACATTTCAAAAAGTCGCCAAGTTGGCGACATTCCGCCAATTTCGTCGCCAAAATCTCGCCAAGCGTTATGGACGAAGAAATAAGTTGTTCTTACAGCAGATAAATTGGCGTTCAAATGCAAAAGTATTACTCAAAGTATCTTTTTTCAAGAAAAATGAATTTCATGAATGGAACGAGCTAGATCCACGAGAATGATGTCACCCAATTTATCGCATGATATTATATATGAAAAGTGAACATATTTCTCAATAGGAAATATTTTTTTTTCTATTTTATATGACTTTTTGATAATTTTTTTGAAAAATGTGCAATATCTCGAGAACGGTTCATGTTAGCGTTCTAAAATTTATGTCAATCGTTTTCAAATGAAAAATTACATAAGAAATGTCTATTTGCGTAACTTTAATATTGGTTTTGATTTTTTGACGATTTTTTCAAAATTTCATTCGAAAATTTAGGGGTGTTCTGAACAATCGATTGCGTATAAAAACAATAGGCTTCCAGTGTTTATAGATTGTGATTTTTGTACCAAATTTGGTTCGAATCGGTCCATTCTTTCGTCAGTTATCGTCTCCACAGGCCCACTGACACACACACACACACACACAGACAGACATACTTTCATACACACACACACAGACATACTTTCACACACACACACACACACACATACTTTCACACGCACACACATACTTTCACACACACACACACACAGACACACACACAGACATCACTTCAAAAATGTTTGATTCGTGATCAGGGTGGCTTGAAACGTGCTCTCCCGTCGAAAACTCGAATTCGAATTTTCGACCCCGTCACAATACTTTCCTTATACATCATGTATATAAGGAAAGTAATAAACGTTTACTGGTGTATTTTTAACAAATATCAACCCATTTGGAAATCGTTGGCTAGCCCTTCCCCCATCACTCTCCGTCTCAAAAGAACTTACACTGAAGCTCACGGCGCTGCACCTCCAGCGACGCCCCTCTCCATGTTTTATCGTTCTCCATTTCTATTGGGAGCCTTTTGGGCCCCAATTTCTTCCTTTCTGAAGATTTGGAGAAGGGCTCGACTTCGGTCGTCGCTCCTCTCCAAGTACAACATTTATTTAAATTATATCTATTTTAAGAAACTAATTTTTTCTATTATCTTTTTATCTTCGCTAGAAGTTTAAGGACAGGATCATATCCTCTCCTGGGGACTACTCTAACTCCGTCCTTGAGATCTTAAGAACGAACAATTTCATTCTGGCCCATATTTAGGACATATGGAACTTTAATACAATTTTAACGCCATTAGATATGCATATAATTTTCGTGTAAATGTCTAGTTTCAAAGAGATTGTAAATTGAAAGGAAATCGAAAACTAAAATTTTAGTGAGCGTCTCCATACATTTACCCTGAATGTTGTGATCGGAGATAACTCACATTCTCAATTATTGAAATACTATTCCTAATTCAATTATTATTCAAAGTGTTAGTCAAAGTACTATTCAAAATACTATCTCTTTAAAACTCATTAATTCTCCTAAGGTGTTCAGATTTCATGAGGCTTATTAATAATGTTTGAGATATAATTAATGTTATATCTCATATCAATATATATATATATATATATATATATATATAATTCATGTTTGAGAATAAAATAAAATGTTCGAAAATTTGAATAAACATATACATTCCTTGGTTTCAATTTCTAGATGTAGACTATGCCGACTCAATATAAAGACACTTAAAATGTCTCTCATGACGAAGCTTAATATCTTCGATCAGATAATATTTCATAACTACAGGATACAAATTAAAAAAAAATGTTCAAATGTTTAATGGTAAAAGCAACCAGCCATTAAAATCTACTTTTTAGAAGTAAATATACATATTGATGAAAAATATGTATGTTTCTGTCGGCGTAATGGAAATCTAAACAATGCATAATCACGAAATTTGATTGACTGGTACTTGACATCATGCAACTTCATTAACTTTTTTTTCAGATATTTAAACTTGAAGTATAATTGTTAATGATTTTTACACACATAAGTTCTTTAGCGATAACGAATATTATTGCAGTATTTTCAATCTTAACACCGTCGAAAAGATTACAAAATGCACTTTCCAAATAGTTTTGATCGGAATCCATAATAATACAATGTTTTACAATTTTATATAAAATAGATGACATTTACACTTTGAATTAATGTATATTTTAAATTGTCGCATAAAATTATCGCATCCTTTCATAATACGATCAAAATCTAAATACACTATTAAATTCTCATTAAAAACAAAATTATGTATCGAGCGTCATGTTGTAATTTTTGGCAATTAAATTAAATATCGTTATTATCCAATAAGGGAAAGACTTCAACTTTTTCCACTTACATACGGGTTTTACGGAAATAGTAATTGAAGGACACAGCCAGTTGCTGTGGTACGCACTCTTCGCCAGAGAGGGAATTTCACTGATATTTATTCATACAGGAAGTGTAGGGTTTGAGGTAATGTTTGCATATTAGAAGGAACATATTTATCCTCTAATTGAGCTAGAGTTCAGCTTTAAAGTCAATATTTTGAACTACTGGAATCATGCATTAAAACTTGGCCAACGAAGAGTGCATATCTTGCAGTATCTCTATAAATGTCCAATCTATATATTTTTGAATACCTAAATATTAAATATTATTTCAGTCGTGCATTATACATATTGTTACGCTTATATGATTGTACAATATCCGTAGCCATGATTATAAAATACTTGCATGTAAAGACAGAGAGATAAATACTCTTAAAAGAATAAGTTACATCTTTTCATAATTCGTTTTAATTTATTAAACAATGCATGGCGCTCAACACCGGAAATGGTCATCTAAATCGAAAATTTCTCCAGTTATGTGCTGTGGTCGATTCTGTAAGTATGCAAATTTTCAGATTTGTTTTGATTTTGTAGGAGGAATGGAAATATTTTTAACACTTCTCTACTATTTTGCCTAGTCAAGCGGAAGAAATCGAAAATTCCGACTGTATTAGTTTACATCTTATAAATGATACAATAAGTATGCAAATATTTAGCCTTTTAGGACAACCCCAGTTGGCCTAAAACGCTAAATATTTGCCTTTCATGCCTTGGGGTATCATTTATGAATATACAAAAAAAAAGTTTCACTGTTTCAATATTTTAATTTTTTTTATTGAACTCTGATCGCATTTCCTTTCACTTTGTTTACATTCATTATAAAAATGAAAACTATAAAAGTTAGATATAAACATTAAAATACAAGAGTAGTCGGCAAGAAATCTAGTTTATATATCAATAATTTGTTATAATAAAACTATTATAGCTTTTGACTCATCGGAATATCAAGTTAAAGAAAATTGACAGTTTTGTGTGGTTTCTTTTTTTTTTTTTTTTTTTTTTTTTTTTTTTTTTTTTTTTTTTTGTAATGCTAGTAACTAAAAAACTAAACGTGCTAGGAGTAATAAGTGAATAATCTGCATCCAGTTGGAAATCCTAAAATGATATAACTGCATTTCGCATCGAAGTATAGTGGTTATAATTTCTGTAGAAATTTTGAACTACAAGTACTACTTGTATATTGAAAATGTTTCAAATTTCGATATTTTAATTAGCTATAAGAAGTAAGTGAGTAATTTATAGCCATATAAAATCTCTGTAGGGAGTATTTAATTAGTATACAGATCGGGCTTTTTTGAAATATAATAGTTATAATTTTGATAATTCAATACTTTGAGTTATTTCGGGAAAGTGATTATAATTTCGGCATTTTAATAATTTGAACTATTTTGAAATTACAAGACGTTATTCCAACAAAACAATTTAGTTTCCATCTGACTGGAGACATCACATATATTTTCTTTTAAAAATAGCGAAGTTCTTATTGGATTATTTTTATTTTCTCATGCATAGTATTGAGAAAGTATGGTTTTCACTAAAATGTTCTAATTCAAGATTTTGATGTCAACATATGTTTTTAGACGTCCGGAACACTTTTTGACTATTTTTAGACTGATGTCCGTCTGTCTCTGTCTGTCTGTGTTCGATTTCTTGGGAACACGCTAGCTGCCGCAAATATTAATCAATTTTCACGAAACTTTATATTTAGTTGGAAGTTGGAAACCCAGACCACACGACAGACCCGAAGGTTTACTGTAGCTAAGTGTGTGGCCGGGAACTAAAACCTAGATAGTATTTTTTTAAGTCGAGCGAAAACTTCGAATTTTTTTCGAAATTTTATATTTTTTTTAGCAAGGCGACATATGGCAAAATTCGACACGATCTTGCATAAAAGGGTTTATTTATGTCTCAATGATCACGATACATAATAGTCATAATCATTGTTGTGAAAGATAGTCATTATACATTTTTTTTGCTTCTAACATCATTAGACCCCCAGGAAGGGGTGTACATTGTCGAGTATAATACCAATCGAAATATTTTTTTCAAGCCCTTTAAAGTAAAGTGTTATACGCTACAATTGTAATTATACCCACTACCGATTTTTTAAATTTTTTTTTATAATTTTGAAACAAAAAATATGTTAAAAATGTATTCTTGTATGAGAAGGTCAAGTTGAGCAATAATCCAGTTGGTTTTGAATTGTGTCGGAAATAGTTTTGAAACTCTATTTAGTTTGCTCACGACCACAATCTCAAACATGTATATAAACAAGAAATTAAAACTATGGTCTTAAGCTTGGTTATTTTAAACGTTTTTTTCAATGATATTTACGTTTTCTGTCAAATTCAATTGAAGTATAACATTTCATTTTTTGTTTTCCAGTACCTTTTAATGTTGTTGCAACTTTATGACAAATAATGGTATAAAATTAATACTTTAAAACTTTGATGCTTGGAATTTTTGTAGATGATTAATTTCGTACATGATTAAAATAATAACCTATTAAATACTTTGAAGTGAAAAATAAAAATATATCCATTAATAACTTTAGTAATAAGTTAAAGATGTGAGAAGTTTTAGGGTAACCGTTTGATGTTTAAAACATTATTTAAAACTGTTTGTTTCCTTTCAGAAAATTGTATAATTTTTTCAACTTCCGAATAATGTTAAACGCCACATTAAAATTTTTTTTTGGTTTTGCTAAATTTTCCAGAAATAGTTTAAAGCTATATTTATAACGATTCAATTTATATTTAGTTATAATGAACAAGTTGGAAAGTATTTCAAATTTCTAAGTTAAGTTTCAAAATGTCTTCCCGTCCTTATGATTGTTTTTTTCAGTTTCTAAATTATATTATAACCTACATTAAGATTAAATATATTTAAGCTTTATTTACAGTTATGCAAACTCGTTTACATTATATTTATAGTGATATATAGCCGAATTTATAATGTCTTTGTAATTCTTTTTGAATGTCTCAAATTTGGTCAGTTGTAGTTTACCGATACGAAATATAGTAATACGAACGTGATGCTGATACAAAAAAATATCTTGCTTGTTTCTCTCTTTTTTTGTAAAATGATCTGCAAAAATTATATTTATCAACTTCAACTGAAAAAACTAATTGACCACATTTCACAAAATTTAGTTGATAAGTCACTCTTAGTTACCTTGGTACTGATTAGATTATGGTATGATTTGGAAAGGTAAAAATATCATTTTTTTAAAGAAATGGCCCGCAAAAAATCGACATAATAAAAGACTCGTGTTCAATGCTTATTTTACACTCAAGTTTGTACGACAAAAGAATAAGACCAACTCAATAAAATAATAAGTTAATTATTATATTCGTCTTTTTGTTAATTATTATATATTCTCAAGACTAACAGTTCTCGAGATATATTTTTTTTTAATTTTTCGCATTTATGCTGCGCCGCCTTTGAAATTAAGCACAATCTTCAAATGAAAACTGTAAATTCGGAGTAAATTCAAATAATTACCCGGGTTATTTTATACAGTTAAACTGAACTTAATAAATTACGAAAGAAAAGAAAATTGAATTAGAAACTGTAGAGTAAATCATACGATACCCACATCAGATTTTTATATTAGAAATGGGTAGACATAAATATTTTGTTTTTATGTTTATTTTTAGCTTATCAAAATCACCTAGATTACATTAAAAATCTTTGGATGACTTTGGAGACCATAATATAGTCCTGATTTTCTGATTATCATTCAAATTAAATATGTTTATATGATTTTGAAGTGCAATTTAACCGTTAGCTGATATGGTATGGGTCCCAGAGATTCAGACATTCTGCTCGAAAAAAAAACTTTTGGAGTGGGTTTTCAGAATGTATATCGTTTTAGGTCATCTACACTATAAATTTAATAACTTAAATTATTTTATTTATATTGATTATCTAGGGGTTGTACAGGGTCAAAAAGACCCGACCATACTAGTTATGCAATTTGTATGTTTTAAGATACAGTTTTTTTAATATATGATTATTATGGCATTAAAATTTGTAAGCTTATTTAATTATTTTTTTTACAAGTTACTGTATATCACGTATCTTGTATATTACGGACTTATGGACCCACTATTGCAATTTATACTGTTCGTTCGAAATAGAATTTGTATAGCCACAGATATATTTATTATTTCTTCAAAATATTTTCTTACATCTTTAGGATTTGTTGTGTGTTTAGTAATTTATTTAGTTATATTTCTTAAACTTAAAATGGTATGGCGAATTTGTTGTTCGCTATTGTTATCACCTAGTCCTATGGACCGTCATTGAATTATAAATATGTAAATCCACATTTTAGGAAGCAATCGAACAATGTTTGGAAAACCTACATGGAAGATCAAAAAGGAAAATGCAGTATATTCGTCTTTTTGTTAATTATTATAATTCAATTGACTGTTTATTGACTCCATTGTGTTAATTATTTCTAACTCAATCGACTGGTCATGAAACACGAAGATGTCAGTCATGAACAAAACTTCAACTATATCAGTTAAGTGATAAGCAATTGTAGAATAGACAAAAATCTAAATTTACTTCTCTTTAAAATATGTTTAAGTCAGATGAAAGTGATCACGCCAAAATTCTTTATATTTGAATGATATATTTTAACAAATGGTATCTATTCCACTTTCTTTGTGTGAGAAAGTGGATAAATCATCTAACTCAAACAATGCTTTCATGATAGATAGCACAGAAATATTTTCTGGAAGTAATATTCCATAGAACATGTTCGGATTTGTTACTCATAGGTATAAGAAAATACTTAATTTACAAAATAATAATAAGAAAATGGAGTTTAAATTTAAAGCACATATTTTAATATTTTCATGAAATAACTATATTAAACTTACGTTGAAATGAACCACATTTCCATGCATTTTCATCAGAATTCCATTTACGATAAAAGTGTTTAGTTAGTATTAATATCACGTTTTGTGGATATACATTCATTGATTTTTTATTACTTTATATACATAGTATACTGTATAAGGAAAGTATTGTGAAGGAATCGAAAATTCGAATTCGAGTTAGAGCACCTTTCAAGCATCCTTGAATAGGAATCAAACGTTTCTGAGGTGATGTGTGTGTGTGTGTGTGTTGTTGTTGTTGTTGTTGAGACCCAGACCGTCCGACCTACCAGGAAGGTGTAAGGTAACTGTTTGGACGGCCGGGAAGTGCCACCCAATTTAGACCGGAAAACAGTGGGGGAGGCATCCACAGGGACCGTACCCTCCTTCCCCTACCACCAACCTCTCGGAAGGACTTACGGACCCACATGTTCGTACTCCGCGTGAACACGGCGGCAGTTTTGGCAGCGGCTAGAATCGAACCCGGGCCTACCGAGTGCAACTCCAGCGCGCTAACCAATGGGCTACCGCGCCCCGAGTGTGTGTGTGTGTATGTGTGTGCATATGTGTGTGTTTGTGAAATTATGTGTGTGTGTGAAATTATGTGTATGTGTGTGTGTGCATGTGTGTGTGTGCGTGTGAAATTATGTGTGTGTGTGTGTGAAATTATGTGTGTGTATGTGTGTGTGAAATTATATGTGTGTGAAATTATGTGTGTGTGTGTGTGAAGCTATGGAGACGATATCTTACGAAAGAATGGAGCGATTCGAATGAAATTTGGTACAAAAATTATAATTCATAAATACTGGAAGCCTGTTGTTTTTAAAAGCAATTGAAAGTTCAGAATCTTCCGAAATTTTCGGAGTAAATTTTGAAAAAATCTTCAACAAATCAAAATCTTTAATAAAATTACAAAAATAGTCATTTCTTATGTAATTTGTCCTTAGAAAACGATTGACATATACTTTCGAACATTAGTATGAACCGTTTTCGAGATATTGCACATTTTTGAAACAAATGTATCAAATAATCACACAAAATAAAAAAAAATATTAACTTTTCTGAAATATGTTCACATTTCAAATGTAATATCATGCCATACGTAATATCATGCGATAAATTTGGTGACATCATTCTCGTGGATCTAGCTCGTTCCATTCATAAGGAAATATACTTTGGGTAATACTCATGCATTTGAATGCGAATAGCCATTAAGCCACTATAAGAATAACTTATTTCTCCGTTCATATCGTTTAGCGACGAATTTGGCGAAATGTCGCTAACTTGGCTACTTTTTTTAATGTTGCCAAATTAACGAAACTATCACCAATTGGATAAAAATGACGCTATGAAAATTACGACTAACTGATGAAAGTTCAATATCTTGGAAATAATGTAAGTATCTAGTGTAAAAATAATCTATTTTTCCGTCAGTAACATTTGGCAAAATTTTGGTGACGAATTTGTCCGAATATCTCCAACTTGCTGACTTTTTTAAAGTTGAAGAATTGACGAACATGTCACCAAATTAATAGAAATTCGTCAAATTGATGAAACCGACAGTAAATCAGCGAAATGCGACTAGTTGAGTTTAATATCTTGGAAGTAACGTAAGTGTAGACTATAAGAATAACCCATTTCTCCGTCTGTCCCTCCGGCCGTAACGCTTGGCGAGAAATTTAGCGGGATTTCTCCACCTTGGCAATTATTTTAAATGTTATGCAAAGTAGCAAAAATGTCGCCAAATTGATAAAAATGACGCCAAATGGGTAATAATGCTTCGCAAATTCTGATTTCCGTCATATGACGGGCACACCTTCTAGCATATAAGAGATGCTTTTCTCTCCGTTTCCTGTAACACTTTCTGTATTACGCTGATGCATTTGGCGAACTTGCCGAATAATGCTGTGACGTGTTGCAGCATTATTCGGCATTAATTACCGTGGATTAATTATTAATATATTTTAATTAATGTGGATAAATTATTAAAATATTTTAATAAACTGTATTGCTTATTGAGGATGCTATTGATAATTGTTTATTTAGAGTTACTACAGATATAAGTTAATTGGGTACTTTGAAATAGTTTTACATGATTCAACAGGAAAATCTCTAAAAATGTACTATTCAACATTTAAAACACAGTACCGTAGATCTTATACATTGTTTTTTGACTCTAAAAGGAGAAAAGTCATTGCATTATATAAAGAAAGTCATGTGCTGTCCACATCAAATTTTTTATAGTTATACCAAAATATTCCATCTTTCACTCCATTGATCTATACACCTGTTTATGTGCCCTAAGATAGGTAATAATTTTTCAATTTGATATTATATTTTAATGCTTTTCTGTTTTAAAAATTTTTATACTAAATTGCTTTCTTAGTTTGGAAATTGAAAATATTTTTAACATGCTTTTAATACTGCAAACTCATATAATTATTTTAATATTGGTTATTTACACAATCCGGGGTTTTAAAATATGCACGAGTAACATGAAAAACTATTTTTCTATTGAAAAAATGCCTAATTAGTCTCATTATTGCCCAATATTCGGAGATTTGGATATTAACTTTGAGGCGAAAACATTCTGGGTGATTTTGAGAGAAATGTTTGGAAAAGTATGTATGGGAGGGAAATCCAAATAAATAGAGTTGGTTTAAATGATTTATTTACGAACTATACTATCTATGCCAGAGGTGGCATAATTTGTTATAATGTAGCCAAATGGAAAAAAATTAATTGAACTTTTATTCATTATTACTTCCCATATGATACATGGTAATATATGGGGAAATTAATGGACTCGTGTCGTAAATCGCAACTCGAGTTTTCGACGGATCTACCCGCTTTGGGACCTCTAAAACAAGAAAACACTATTTTTAGCGTGACGTTTGTGTGTCAGTGTGTGTGTGAGTGTCTATACAAATGTATGTCAACTCTATTTCAATATCCATTTAAAACTAATTGTCCAAATTTCATATTTTATAAGTAAGTCATTTGTGAGTTACCCCCGGTACTCATTTGATTTTGATACAATTCGGAATAAAATAATCTTCCTTTTTTCTGTGAACTGGCCCACAAAATCGTATGCATCCATTCTAGATATATCAACAGTGGGGTGTCTTGGTGCTAATTAGATTTTGGTGCAATTCAGGAAAAAAAAAGCCTGCAATTTTGTGTGAAATGGTCCGCAAAAATCATCAAAATGTAACGTAACAGACTACGTATATATAAATGTGAAGATGCAATCATTTCCATATATGTTAAAGAATAAAACGACTTTAAAATAAAAGCCTTAATTTGGTCATACTAAAAGAAGTTGAAATCACATTTAACGCTGCATAATCAAATAAAGGTTTTTAATTTAAAGTAGTTTTATTCAATAAAATTTCATTTTTAGACCTTATGGTGCCTTATATTTTTTTATTTTATTATTACCATATATTTTGGAGCATGATTTATCAAGTTCAGAAATATTAATTTTGACATGCCTTTATAAAATTCCAGTTATTGTGTGAGCGGATTTATTGTGTGGTGTTCTATTCAAACGACGAGATATTGTTATGTTCGTCAAAAGCAGCAAGTGCTGGCCACGTAATTCCAATGGCCAATGAAAGAAGCACAAAAATAATACTTCTGTATACGAAATAATACTTCTGTTCCTAAAAGTATGTGATCTAGAAGAAAGTCAACATTGTAACAGACTGACGGCATTGATACACATTTTAATTTTCTATACTATTGGTATTGAAAGTATTCTTGTAGGGTCTAAGCTCCAGAACGAGATTAAACAAACTCATTAGAATAGCCAAGGTCCTAGGCTGTCAATGCAGTGAGTAAAATATCTATAACGTGAAAAATAATATATATTATATTTACTTATATATTTTCTTTCTAAAAATATGTGTGGCTTTAACGGCTATCAGAAATAATTTGAAAATAAATACTTTGTTAAAACGCAGTATATTGTGTTGTGAAAATAGTCATATACGGTTGATTCTTAAGGTTAATTAACAAACAGGAAAAATATTGAAATGTATACGTAATCTTGCCTTTATAGGAGCTACTGTTCTGTATCATTTGCCCTTAAGAATAAACTTATTTATTTATTTAAAAAAAATTGTTTGTTTTCTGTTTCAATTTTGTATGATGTGTTTTAGTGTAGTTTTTATTTTCAGATGTTTTTTTTTTCAGTTTTCCATTTTGAAGGTATAGCGCGGTTAACAAAAGGAAAGCCTTGAACGAGATTAGCAAATAACTTTTTTATACTTTCTTCGTTTCTTTCAAATGTAAACATGTTTTGCTGAATTAAAAAAAAATATAATTTGCTTATTTGTAAAATTTCATTTTACTTTAATACGAAAGTGCAGTCGAGATAATCTATACGACGGTGACACAGCAAAATTCTATTTATACCAAGAGGACATATAACTACAGGTTTATAAAATAAACTGCACTAAAATTTGTTGAACAGTTATTTTCGTATTTTTTGTATTTCTGTGCCCAATTTCGTTGAACAGTTATTTTCGTAATTTTTGTATTTCTGTGCCCAATTTCGTTGAACATTTATGTTCGTAGTTGAACAGTTATATTCAAAATAGAATGCCAATTACAATTGTGAAAAAATGTTTCTGTGTCAAACCATATTTTCTCGTGACAATAAAGAACACGTGTGAGAATAGGCAGCATCATATGCAGTTTTTTATGTTTACGACGAAACCAAGCGCATAATTTTAGTGACCAGTTTCATGACAGTCTTGGCCCGGGAAGTCATGACTGCAATAAATACACATCACACAAATCGCAGGTGTGGTTGGAACAGCATTTCTTATAGCCAAGGCTAAAGCCAAGATTCGTTGAAAACTGAAAAATCAAATACAGCAAGGAGACGGCATCGCACAGAGGAGCATCCAATGAGAGCAAAGAGAGCGTATCTGAACCACAGGCAAAATGATGTGGCTTCAAGGAGGAAAGTCAAGGCATATAAAAAATTATATTTCAAGAGTTGAGAGAGAAAGAGGTCGTGATAATTCGAGCAGTGTTGTTAAGAAAGTGAGTGGTGTTTTGAAGCAGTGTAGTGGATATTCATTTGGAGTAGTGAAAATGTTATAGGAAAACACGACGTCTGACTCCAAATATAAGAATGAGAATCCGAACAGATTCCATTCATGGTCGGCTACAGACCCGACATACGTCGTACCAGCCTTCATGTATTTTAGCTCAATTTTTTATCTTTGGAGTCCGATTCAAAAGACCTGGTCACACACGGTGTATTTTTACTCTTTAAGCGTTTGTTAAAATTGATGCAATTTTAATTACAACAATAATAGAGGTGTGAATAAATGATTATGTATTTTAAAAGTTAAAAATGTGGATTTTAATGTGTTGTGTTTTGATTTATTGATTATGTTAATGGCCTCGTGGGAGGAAGTAATGGTGAGCTTTGCGATCACGATAGCAATGTTACGATTCACGAGTACTTTATAAATACGATTAATAATTTAATTTACAAGATGCATTTAAAAGAATAAACTCATTACATATATTTTTCACCACAACAAGTATACTCAAAGTAGTCAAGCAAGATGAAAATGAAGCAAGGCATTTTAAATGAAAAATTTAGAAATATTTTTTATTTATCCAGAAAAAAATCGCATTCAAAATATTTAAAAAATATTTCTAAATAAATATCTTCATTTCGATACAGTTTCCATGTATTTTATTGGATTTCACAGCACTTAAAAAACATAGAATGCATTCCAAAGCTGATGAGCTTAAATTCGCATATTTTTACCGAAGCGCATGAAAGTTTCTTTTTGAATCCTTAAATACCTTGAAATGTTCTGATACGTTTCAGTAATTCCACATCATTAGAAATTCTAAATTTAGTACTCGCTTTGAATTTTACGTTTCAAACACAACTTATTCGCATACATATATTTTAAAGACGGATTATAAATTCATATTGATAAAAATATTATTTCAATTAAACCTATAAACCTATTTAATGTCAATAATCCTATTTGATGTGAACAATCATATTTAATGTCATATGATACTTGTTTAATCGGTGCACTTATGGAATACCAGTGTACTTATTTAACTTTCATTGTATTTAAAAAAATATCTTAATCAATTTGTACTGCACATATAGCATTTTATTTTGTAATATCCTGCATTTCTTGAAATTAAATAAAATGTACAAATACTAACAGCATTGATATGTATATTGAACATTTCATTGAAATATGTAATTTATTATATATATTATTATATATATTTAAATTACTATAATTTAATATATGTAATGTATATATTTAAACTACTATATGAATAAAATTGAAAATCCATTTGTATGTTTGTCTCATCATCATAGGAGAACGACGTGCTGAATTTTCTGGAATATTAATGGATATCCTTTCAAATTAAAGCATCCGTCTTTCCTTTTGTGTGTATGGTTTCCTTTTCTTTTTGAGTATTTCCTCACACTGAGCGAGATCCAATGGTTACATGCACCTCCAACAAATCGGGCTTAATGGCTATATGAATCTCCAAGCTAACGTGAACCAATCGGTTATTGTGTTCCCAGTAAATGCAATTCAAAATGCGGTAATGTGATACTATAGTTATTTGTGTCTCTGTCTCTAAAATTATTAATGCTTTATAAGTAAGATCAGACAGCAGAAACAAGTACAGTTATACAGCACTTGTGCATAGAACTGATTACCTGCTGCTTTTTGCAAGGCCAACGGTATGTTGCCCGCTGAATAGTAATAATAAGAAAACATAAAACACAGTCTATAAAAACGATATTCTTTAATTTTAAAATTTTTTATTATCTATATAAATAAAATTGAAAGATTTGATTTTGTCTGTCTGTTTTGTATAATAATTATTTTTAATAGGGGATAGTATATTAATTAACCATAATGAGAGGCTTGATGTCCAGATTTAATGATCAGTTCCTCATTTAGCGATGATTAGATGGTTGCCATAGTAACTACATTCATCTTTTCTAAATTAAACATCGAAATGTTGATAATATTGGCATGTAGGAAAAGTGATGTTGTCATATTGTGTTGTCATGTCTTCATAAGACAACACAATATTGACATGTGGAAAATATAAGAATTGCAATTTTGAATTTTAGGAATCTATAGATTGGAGTGCAAACCATCCGTTGTATATAATAAAATATTAATCTATAATTACTATAATTGCTTAATATATGACCGATATCGCTTAGCAGATGCTAGCTATACTATTTCTAATTGGCAAGTCAAATTGCGCAAAAAAAGAATTCTATTGGATACCTCGAAATAGTTCCATAATTTCTCGACCGGAAAATCGTCTAATATTAATGTACAATTCAATGCTAAAACATTGTGCGGTGGACTTTTTGGAAAATGAGGATTATAGAGTTCAGTGCATATTTATCATTCTTTTATTAAAAATAGGATAACTAAACTTAATTTTTAGAGTATAAGATATATATTTAGCTAGCTCCTACTCCCCCGAAAAGGTAGTTTTTTTTTAAAATACTTCAAAATCCATTAAGTTTTCGAATTCTTCGAAAAGTTTTGTGCTCACTTGCGATTGTTAGTTATTAAAGCAATAAAAATTCCCTAACTTCTAAGCCAAGTAAGCCTTTGGAATAAAATGAGACATATATATATATATATATATATATATATATATATATATATACAGAGTAATTCAAAACGATGGGGCAAAACTTTAAGGGCTGATGGAACACATCTAAAGAAGCACTTTTCGTCATACTATGATCGTAGCTCCAGATGTTAAGCACTAGGGGTTAGCACGTACTGTTGCATGAAATGATGGAACACAAGAATAACAAAAGAGGTATGAAGAAAGTGAAGAAATTAGAGAACACATTTTAATGAACAACGTACAGAAACTGTTCAATACAAGAAATCGAAGCAATTACAAAACAAATTGTAATGCATAACTTACAGAAACTGGACTGCTCAAAACAGTGACTTCCAACATGAATGCAGGTCTCACAACTGCGATGTAGCGCTCGTCGTACATTGGCGAAAACGCCGGGCATTTCTCGTACAGCGGCAGCATCAAAAGAAATCCTGGTAATGAGGTCATCATTCAGATTGACGGACCTTTCTTAGATTCATTTGGACCCATTGAGAAAAGTCCAGACATGGGAAATTGAGCGATCGTGCCGGCCAAGTGATGGGACAACCTTGACCAATCCGTCATACTGGGAATGTTGTATCCATGGCATTTCACACAGCCACGCTGAAGGGGGTTAGTGGTCCGACGTGTTGGAACCACGTACGGCTTTCCTCTCATTTCCGTCCGCAGCTCCGTACATGAAATGCATGTAGACCTTTTCCTGATTCGTGAAACAATCCACCCCTTCTGAAATCCACGATAGAACTGTCGACGAGTGCAACAACAGGCACTTAATGCATTCGCTGGACCGCGTCCTTTAGCGCTTAACTGTATGTGTTACGTCCATGCATTGTATGACGAAAAGTGCGTGTTTAGGTACGTTTTATAATCCCTTAAAGTTTGCTCCATCGTTTTGAATTACCTGGTATACGTGGGACATATGCTGTCAAGAAAAAGTAAATATGGAAGTTATAAAATCTAAAATTGATGTCTTAATATTCGGTATTGTTAAAAATGTATCCATCGAAATAATAAAGAATTTAAAATTAAGCATGTTTTATTATGCATGTTTTATTTATTATTTATTATAATTAATTAATGCATGTTTCATTTATTATTTAATTTTACTTGAGAAAAAGCTCGCTCAGTATCTTCGTTGATTTCTTTAAATTCAATTTTGCATTTATTTATAAAAATTTCTGCTTTTATATTTTATAGTGTGATTTACAACAAACCCAACGAATTTCACCTTTAGAAAACTCCTTGAGAATAAGTAAATACGGAAATAAAAAAATTGTAAATGTGTTAAATGGGATTGTACCTCATGCTCGTAACGTTTTGCTTTAAATAAAACTTTTCATTAGAGCAGCTTAACTGCTGCACTTTTTTTATCTATTTTCTATGTTATACGTTTTTTTTTTATTTTGTTTACGATTTAATGCTAATTTGTGCCCTTACTTTGCATACGAAAATACTGTTTAATTATTAAGAGTATTTTATATCTAATGCCACAATTCAAATACTAAATATTTTCTTTTAGGATGCTGCATTTGAAAACAAATATTACTTTTGCGACTAATTAAAAATCCCATACAAACTCATTTCAGAAACAAGAAATATATTTTTTACAATCATGTCGTGTCTAAGAGTTTATGATTAAATTCAAAAAGTGGTAACACATTTTATTGTAACATAAGATCATAATTGTATAAACTCTAGAATAAATCAGTTGCTGTTATTCTGGTCCCAAATAAGAGCTCGCTATGCAAATAATGCACATGCCACTCAACTCAATAATGCACTACCACTCAATTTCCAAATCGCCTATTTTAAATCAGAATAAATCCCCGCCCTGTTCTTCCTATGCGCAACCGTACCAAGTATATAATACTTGCGTACTACGCCTTAACTAGGTTCATTTCTTATGCCACAATAATTTGCCCAATAATAGAAAATGTTTGAAATCGCGCAAAAAAAAGGGAAACCCTACCTTTGTCGGTATATGCGCTTTGCTCCAACGAAGTCTATTTTAATGCTTGTGATGAATATGTCAGTTATACACGTTAATCCAACCAGGGTGAAGGGAACTGATATGAATGTAATCGTAAATAAAATAATGGTAAAATTAGAAAAAAAAAATCAAATCTATCTGAGGGAGTTTTCATCCAAATTTCAAGATATTCAGCACATTTCTCATAATGATAATATAATATGAAATTCAAATAATTAGAAGGATACCTTTAAAATTCTAAAAATATTAATTCTACATTTTAAACCCTAGTTACTGTGGCGACAGCTCTCTGAAAAGTTCGTGGATCGAAATATTCATCCTGACTGTGATGAATAAAGCAATTTAAAGAAGTAACAGAAAATGACATATTTTTGATTTAAAAGTTCATAACTTTTGAACTAATTAAAAAAAACGCAACCAGTTCTCCCATCTTTAGAGTCGAATTTTGTGGTTGTCCGGGGCTTCGATTTTAATTTACAGACAATGTATTCACACACACATACACACAGATATATTAACAAACAAGCATATTCCTTTATAATGTACAACTGACAGAAAATAAGGTAATTATAAATCATAGGCAATTGACAACACAATACATGCATCAAATATTGAAAGAAATATGCTGACATAAATGTTTTAATCTTTTAGACCTTAAATAAATGTTTGAAAACGCTTTCGACCTCTGAGCCGCAGCACACATAACAGCACAACGCAGCGGCGTTGACAGACATGTGCCTAAAATGTTATATACTCTAAGTGGGTGATGCAATCCGGATACGTGACCTTTGTCTGTTCAAGCTAAGAAGAATAGTCTTTAATGCTAAGCTTTAGCATAATTAGAAGATGAGATATAACAACATTATTGTGATGTCTAAAATAGAAACCTCATTGCTTGATAAATTGATTTTTTAATGTTAAAAATGCGTAATTCAGTAAAATAAATAGTTAGAAAACAAAGCTAAAAATTGAGTAATTTTACTTGCATGTACAGGGTGATTATAATTAAAGTTTCCGGTTTGAAAATAGTCTCAAATAAAAAGCACTGGTCTGAATGATTTGAAATTTTGCGTTGACACTCGTGGAGCAATGGAATTTTGTTTGGTGAAGAAAAAAACAGTAGTTCAAAAAGTCGCCGCTAAGAGAATAATTGGCGCTTTTTTACACTAGAATGCAATACAAAAGTAATAAACGTTGACTTACTCATTGGCTAATGACGTAATAAATGTTCAATATGCTGTCCTTCGCATTCTGAAACAAGCTGAAAGCGCGAAATAGCGTGATCAATAACAGATTTGAGTGTTTCTGTAGAGATGTTATGGATGTGATGCGTGATGCTAGCTAAAATTCCGCTAACTTGGTAATGTGTCCATTAAACACCACATTCAGATACCCCCAAAGCCAAAAATCACATGAATTGAGGTCAGGGGAACGTGCTGGTCATCTGACAGGAAAATGGCGGCTGATGATTCTGTCATCTCCAAAATGACTGCGAAGTAGCGGCTTCACTGGTTTTGCGCTATGTGGCGGAGCCCCATCCTGCATGAAAATGGTGTTATCAATACACTGACGCTCTTGCAGTGTGGGTATAACGTGGCTTTTCAAAAGACGTCCATATCGATGGCCATTGACAGAACAGGTGACGGGGCCCATGAGGACCAACTTCTTCAAAAAAGAAAGGCTCGATAATAAACGCTGCTGTAAGTTCGCACCACATAGTGACTTTGGGGGAATGAAGATGTATCTGGCGTAGATCCTGTGGATTTTCGGTTGACCAGATTCTGCAACTTGCATGCATATGATGATAAAAGATCGAATTTTAATTTAGTATTCGAAGGACCGTATATTGAACATTTATTACGTCATTAGCCAATGAGTAAGTCAACGTTTATTACTTTTGTATTGCATTATAGTGCAGTAAAGCGCCAATTTTTCTCCTAGCGGCGACTTTTTGAACTACTGTTTTTTTCTTCACCAAGCAAAATTCCATTGCTGCACGAGTGTTCACGCGAAATTTCAAATCATTCTGACCAGTGCTTTTTATTTGAGACCATTTTCAAATCGGGAACTTTAACTATAATCACCCTATATATACAGATATAAATACAGTATTGACATGTATTACGTATAGATGCATTTCATGTATATATTTAATATACATGTATGTCATACACAGATATGATATAAATATATTAACTGCATGTGTAGATATGGATATCTTATATTATAGATCTTGCAAAGTCTGATAAATGTAGTAATATAAGTTCAGTCATAATTTATTTACTTCAGTTATCATTTTCTTCGAAATATTGGCGTTTCAGTTCTAAATTATCATATTTCGTTTTAAAACTAGTTCTTAAAATAATAGATCTTTAATTCATTATCATATAATTTCCAACTACTATATTTAGCATAACAGACATATGTTTCCTCCTCTGTACATTCAAATATCTAATTGCCGCAAGCTTTTATTGGAAATAATTTCTGCTCGTTCTTTTAATTTTAAGCCAATATCCCTTATATTAAAACATAAGGAACATAAAAGTTTCCGAACGCTAATTAGGATATAAAATATAAGAAATATAATCCGATTCTCTAGCCTCATATTGTGAACATTTCCAGAAGTTCCCTTCTTCAAATAAGTTTGAATATTTACTTCATTGATAATTGAAAATATTCTGGCGATCAATATTTATTGTTTTAGGAAGTTCATTCAGATTTTAATCCATTTCAATCTGCATATTATTTCCATTCGTATAACAACATGTCTAGGACGTTGTTAATTGAAAGGGAGTGGGTCAATACAGACAGATCAGAAATATTCCTCAGACCTTTATTCTGAATGGTATGAGAACTTTGGATATTCTAAGTAGTTGAAAATTCCAAATAATTGGAAAATTGGAAAGTCTAAGTAAATTCGCACATATTATTTTATTTAGAACAACACGCATATATTTCCGTCTATGTACATTTACATAGCAAATACCCGCAAGCTTTTATTTGAGATAATTCCTTCTCGTACTTTTAATTTTAAACCAATGTCCATTATATTAACACAAGGAACATAAAGGTTTCTGAAAGCCCAATAAGATATAAAATAAAATAAATATAATCCTATTCACTAGCCTTATATTGTGAACATTTCCAGAAGTTTCCTTCTGCAAATACACTTGAATATTTACTCTATTGAAAGCGGAAAATATTCGACCCGATCGATATTTATTGTCTCAGAAAGTTCATTCAGATTTTAATGCATTTCAATCTGCATATTATTTCCATTCATATTACAACGTCTCTAAGACGTTGTTAATTGAAAGGGAGTGGATCGATACGAACAGATCAGAAATATTCTTCAGATTCTAACTCTGAATTGGATGAGAACTTTGGATATTCTAAAATGTATATCCTTGTTTAAAATACTTTCTGACATCCTACTAAACCTTTAAGATGTTCATAACTTAAGGAGTTTGAGAATAGAATTTAATATAATTTTTTTAATGTTTTCAATATACAGGTTTTCGAGGTAAGTACTTAATCACACACAAAACTTTGTAAGGGTAGGTCATGATTGTGCACGTTAGGTTTTTGTATGTTAAAGTCACCATGCTCATTTGAATAAAAGTAATTGCCGAGCCCCTAGTGGATAATTTAAAAAGTTAATGACCTCGGCTATAAAGTGATTTGGACGAAAAAAGCAAATCACAAAATGTATTGTCTAAATAGTAGCAATTGTCATCAGGAATTATCAATTTGCTGATATAGAAGTCAATAAACAGATGTCCAAAAGTCGTATCATCAGAGCTACAAAACAATGACAATTGTAATATTTATCCAATTGGAAGGGAATATCGTTTTATCGAATTAAAATATACATTCTTGTTGGCAAAGAGCATTTTAAAGACCCTGTACATTAGATTTATATCTGTATTTTAACATTCTTGAATAAGGCAGCAAATCACTAATAACCAATTGATGTCAAATAAATGCTTTCTGCAGCAGTTTACGTCTCAATCTCCACTAATTAGAAAATGATTTTGAATTTGATTGGTTTTTCGTCTATCTCCTTTTCTTATCGAGTTCCTTATCTTAATTTTTTTAATTATCCACTAGGCGTGCTGCAATCATCTCGAAGGTCATGATCACTTTAAAATAGATAGACTTAAAGTGATATTCATCGATCGTTCCTTAGAAAGTTATTGCGGAACTTAAGACATTTCCTAGGTACAATGCTTAACAAAACTTTGGAATTATTCATACATTTAAAATATCTAAAATAAATATTGTGTATTGTAATATTTGTAACGGCTTCATAAACTTGAAGACTTAAATCGTAAATAATTTTAATGTTTTAAAGCAGTCATTTTTTAAAAGTAATATTATGCTACTGTTCAAAAATAAGAAATACTTTTATCATTGAATATGACTATATAGATACTTAATTGAAAGAATTTTAAATATGAGATGTTAACCTTCTTCAAATCACACTATCTTGGATATAAATTATACAACTGAAAGCATCTTAATTTGCTTTGATGAGAGAGCACGTTAAAATTACATATCAATTGCGCATATAGAACATTATACAATTACTGTTTTAGGCAAATGGCGGATTTTATAGCGGTGCACGGTCATTTGAAATACGAAAACTTATTTCTTTTGCATGTTAGTCGTTAGTTAAATGAGCTCCATTTGGAATATGATTTTGTTCACAATTTTGAGAAACAAAAGTGAATATACAGTTTCATTATAATTTATAGGTGAAACATTTTTGACTCACTTTGAATTGCTACTTTGACTTCACTTTGAATAAAGTACTTTGAATTGCTACTTTTTATCATATAATCAAAAGTTTCTGAATATTTCTGAAAGATGCTCTCTTCACACTTTGCCTTTTAAAATGTAATGCAAGTCTACCAGTATACTGAAAGAAGTGAATATAATAAAAGCTTTATCACATTTATAAAGCGGTTCTGGTTATTCTCGCTGTTCAATAGCTGATGATGTTATAGAGAAAATTATTTTAAATTAAGACGAGCTTGCTGAAAGTAAGAATAAACAAAGTGCAGAAAAATGCCTATAGATGAAATGAAGAATAGGTATGATGAACTTAATGAAGAAATAGAGAAGCATGTAGTGATAGCAGATCTAGAATTTAAATGAAATCCAGCACTTGTTTACTTTCTTTATATAGGCCGCTCATCGTTTCTTTATCTATGCATTGAAAAAGCATGTATAATGAAAAATGTGAAACTAATTAAATTCAAGCATGTTGCAAATTAAATTCAAGCAAATAATTAAAATGAAATTAAGTCTATATTTTACACTTACGAGAGAATATATTAATTGTCTAACCAGAAAATGTGTACTAAATAGAATAACATTTTATTAGTGCAGTAAATCATTATACGCATTTTTAACACTTTACAACATAGTTGTGAAAATACTTATGACTTTGCTGATTCTGTCTGTCTGTCTCTCTGTCAGTCTATCTGTCTGTTCGTTCACACGATCACTGCCATAAAAATGACTTTATCAAAATGAAATTTTAGTATGTTCTTTAGATGGTTTGTGGGACATATCGAAATGTAAATAAATAACATCATATAATTAGTTTTGGATTGAACCCGGGATGAAGAAATGTAATAAATTGAACCCTATGGGAACTTCTTAAGAGCATTTAAAATTCACAAATTCCTTCGAAATTTTTAGGAAATATTCTAATTATCCCATAAAATATATAAAACATATTCAGTAAAATATGTTGAGTAGTTTTTTAAATAAAAATTAAAATAATAATTGAACCCATATTCTATGAAAAGTTCGCGTGACGCAATTCAAAATAAAATATGGCATCCATCTTGTGTCAAAATTGTGATTTTTAAGGGTCCTTTTAATTTATATTTAGTGCTGCATCCGTCCTAAAACCGCTTTATTTTTTCTGTGCATCTATATATTACGCCAACGCAATTACAAGATTTTGGAGTTTAAATGTTCATCAAACTTTGATCATTTCTACAACGAAGTCTAACATTCACGTATGGAGAATCTAAATTTATCAAGCTGTAAGTTGAGTTGTATAAGATTTGCTGCATTTTATTAACGCAAAATTATTTAGCTCTGGAGACTGCGGTCTAGCTGATATGAATGAAACATTCATTGCTATTACATAGAGAAGCAGACGATTCCATATTATTGCTTTTTTCATGAAATTCTAAGCATGGAGTTAGAAAGCAATTTTATCTACATGGTTTTACGTTTTTAAATAAATTATTTTAGTATTGCGATAATTTTAAAAATCTCGGCGCTGAATGAAAGGAATGGAAAAAAGTCTATAAATGAAATATTCACTGCTTTTATATAGAGAGATATGCGATTTATATATCAATATTTCGAAAGTTAATTTCTTTTCGATGCAGTTTTCAAATATAATAAATTAATGTAGTATCGTGATAATTTTTAAAATGTCACCGCTGAATGTATCGCATTTTAGAGATGTTCAAGTAAAATTGCATTTCAGTAGGAAAATGCTTCATAATCAATTCTTTATGCATGACTAATCTTTCTTGTTATTTTATATAATTGTGCTGATACGTGTAATTTTTTGTATCGTACATAAGCCGCAGTTTCCGGGCAAAACGGGCATGCATTCGATGGATTTGAACAGCATAACAAAAGTCTGGTTATACCTGCTGTACACTATAATACCATTTTGACAAATAAAGATGAATGTTAACTTCCGCCGGATGATATTGTTGACATAAGTACATTTTGTAAATGATTTATGTTATCAAAATACATGTTTCTGACTCTAGCAGTGTGAGAAAACGTATCTTATAATTCAAATTAGACTTTCATGAAATATGTGTCTGAAAATACAGTTTGAAGTAGCAGACAGAATGAAATCTAAACTTAAATGCTATTAGAAATAAATGCAGTGATTCAATTTATTTTAATTTTAAAGTAACGATGATAATGATTATGTTTATTATTTCTAAAATATATGAACACTCAAATAATGAATTTTCTATCTAAAATATTTTTTGTTTCGCTTCGTGAGAAATTTATTACCGCCATCTGTAGTAATTTGTTTATGCAGTTTCACTAGTATATGTTTTGAGGAACATAATTTCTATATGCATGCGAATCTAATTTATGACACATATTACTTTTCATTGAACGTACTTATTTGCTTCTCATATATACTCATAATCCTAAAAAAAACTGAAGATTACTTTTAATGTTAATGAATTAAGATTAAGCCATACCATTATATTTTAAAATATAGAATTTGAAAAATATTTTAATTAATATGCTTCATCTACAAACGCAAATGCATATTTTTAAAATTAATTTTTTATCTCCAAATTGCTTATTTAAAAGAATGAAAATGTAAAATGAAGAATGTTAAAGTCATTCTTAGTCCGATGCTTTATTTGTTCACATTTCATCATTAACCAAGAGGTATTTCAGACATATTGCTATTAAAAATTATACGAATGGACATATTTATTACATATACAATGATTTTATATTATATGAAAGTTGAATACGTACAATTAAAACATTCAACTGAATAAGGTGATTAGGTTTTAGGAAAGCAACAAGCAAGTCTTAAAAAATATTACTATATATGCTAGCCTTCACTTCTACATAATGCTCAGTATACCATCCAAATTTGGCCCGAATCGCTTTTCAGCGAAATTTGAAATAATAAAATGTATTTTTACAAACTTATATTCAAACAAAAATTATTGTTTTCTGTCAAAATAAACTGAAATTAAAGTACTTTTTTATATTTTGTAATCTTCCCTCTGCTGCAATTTTAGAAGAATAAGTACTACTTTAAATCTTTAATAATCATAATAAAAGATGATGAGTAATTTCTCTTTTAAATTTATAAGATTAACCTACACAATGCTTTTAAACGAAAGCTAAAACTGCCTCCATTAACAACTTCTGTAGTAAAGTTAAGGAATGAAAAGATTTCAGGAAAATCGTTTGAAGTTTAAAGCATTAGTTAAGACTGTTTTCTTTTCCTAAGATCTTCTTTTTATGTTTGAAAATTAATGCAAAGACCACATTAAGAATGAATGCATTTTAGCGCCATTTAGACTTAAGTGTGCGGTTAGAATCATATTTGTAATGACCTGATTTGCAAGTAATTGACTATTTGGAAAACCGATTGAAGTCTAATGCTATATTTAAGAATGTTTCCATATCTTGAAATCAAGTCTTTTACATTTAAAAAATAACGTGCGCGACCACGTTAAGAATAAATATATTTTATTAACGTTTATTTAAGTATTCAGTTAAGATAATATATAAAATCATTTTAATTATATATATTTGTAATTTACAGATGATATTTTAAGCTTTGCGCTCTTATCAATATAAATATAATTGAAAACATATTTGTCCGTCTGTATGCTTGTCTCATCATCACGAGAGAACGGCTGAACCAAATTTCATGAAATTTTTTGAGTAGCCTTGGAATAACTTCACTTAAAATTTAGTCCTTGTTTCGAGTTTCTAGGATCAAGGGTTGTAAAGATATTAATTAAAAACGAACAGTTAAAACTTCCATAGACATAGCATTATGCAAATGATATTTTTCTTCCGTAAATTTATTGAAGAAAATTATATGATTTCGCTAAGCAACGGGTTTAAATCCATTGTGTTTATGCAGCAAGCAATTTTTTTAATATTTTCCAAAATAAATACTAAAGAAATGTGTATAAAGTAAAATTTTATCGAAATTGCATTTTTGATTGGATTATATCAATTATGGCCATAAGTTTTTAAGTCCGTAATTCAATTATTAATATTTCCAATTTATTACGTCATCTGTGTTAGGTTGAAACTCATATTATAGTAGTGCGGGTAATTTTCTATTAGTGCACGGGTTTATCTTTTAATCTGCGAGTATATATATACTCCCACACAATTTTTTCGTTTTCATATTGGCATATATTGGAATCAATTACATCCCCCAAGTTTAGAGATTGCTGGGTAATTTATATTTTCTCTTTATTACGTTATATGCTTTATTTTTTGCAAAATTTTTGAAATTCATATATTGTAGTACGGGTAATTTTTTACTAATACACGAGTATATTTTCTAATAATCGGGAACTAGTACGGGTATATTTTCCCATACAATTTTAGAGCTTTTATTTTGGCATCTATTGATTCAATTTCATACTTTCTTGTAAAGTTGTTTAGAATCAGGACCAGGCTGTTTTATTTTTCAGATCTTCCTGTGAGGATAATTTTTATGTAGAAAGATATCACTAATACAATTTATTTATAATTTAGTATAATTTTGTAGAGTAAGCACAGAGATACTTATACTTCTTTTTAGGAGTTTTAATTTAAATACTTTAATATAATTTTTTGAATAGCAATGTCATTTAAAATATTATATGAATTTGCACATGATTGTGAATTTTGAAAAGTTTTTTTTATATCATATATTCCATACGAAGAACGGGTATACTGCTAGACTGTAAAAAAAAATATGTCTGTTTGAGTCATCCGTAGCGGAATATCTATATAACATATAGCCATGTAATTTGGTACAGGGTTACATCGGCTCCAGATAATAGTTTGTTGATATTTTTTTACTCCAATCTAGTTGATTTAGTTATTTAATGTTGAAACGCCCTTTTGGACGACGTTTACATAAATCGGTATTTTAGAGATCTAAAATAATATTGTAGATTTTTTATCTTAATATGATCGAAAAGACAATATATATATATATATATATATATATATATATATATGTATATATATATATATGTGTATGTGTGTGTGTATATATATTTATATACATATTATAAAAGCTTTACACATAATTTAAATTAATTATAGATGAATTTTAGTGAATTTAAATAATACATACATGCATACTTTTCATGTTTTCAATACATAATCGACTTTTAAATTCCGATAGAAAAATATCGTATAACATAGTATTAAAACACGTAAAAAAATCAGATGTGGCAGCACATGACTTTTTTTATATATTTCAATAAATTTACTACTTTTACAGTAAAAAAAGCCGCCAAGTTGGTGACATTTCGCCAAATTCGTCGCCAAAATCTCGTCAAGCGTTACGGACGGAGGAATAATTTAATTTTATAGCAGATAAATGACTATTGGCGTTCAAATAAAAAAGAATTACTCAAAGTATCTTTTTCATGAATAGAACGAGCTAGATCCACGAGAATGATGTCACCAAATTTATCTCATGATATTACATATGAAAAGTGAACATGATTTTCAATAGGAAATATTTTTTTTAATTTTATATAATTTTTTGGTAATTTTTTTGGTACATGCGATTGGTACATGCTAGCGTTCTAAAATTTATGTTAATCGTTTTCCAATGAAAAATTACATAAATATCTATTTGCGTATCTTTATTAGAGGTTCTGATTTTTTGATGATTTCTTCAAAAGTTCACTCGAAAATTTAAGAGGGTTCTGGACATTCGATTGCGTATGAAAACAATAGGCTCCCAGTATTCACGGATTGTAATTTTTGTACCAAATTTCGTTCGAATCGACCCATTCGTTCGTCAGTTATCGTCTCCACAGTCTCACTGTCACACACGCACATACTTTCACACACACGCATACTTTCACACACGCACATACTTTCACACACACACACATACTTTCAAACACACACACACACACACACACACATATACAGACATCACCTCAAAAATGTTCGATTGGTGATCAGGGATGTTTGAAACGTGCTCTCCCGTCGAAAACTCGAATTCGAATTTCTGTCACCATCACAATACTTTCCTTATACATTATTGTAGGTGAGGCAAGTAATAATTAATACTTTAAAAATAAAGACAATCAAAATATTGGACATAAAGAAAAGTTTTTTATTAAAATCTTCTTTTAATGACGTGAAACCACACGGTCATAGTTCAGGTAATAACGGGATTCAGACCCTTAGATCCTTCCAGACCCTTAGTTATGCTTGGCGTCTCGTTCTCGACTCACTATGTGACAAACCTTTATATGATTTTCTGAAAATTTAGTAAATATTTTATTGCGTTTTTGACGACATTCATTTTGGTTATCATTTAATTTATGAACATTTTTCAATTTTTTGTATTTTGTTTTTCATAATTAAATTATATTTTAAATGCCTAGTATTTGATAATGTTAAAATGTAAATTGATTAACATGTAAATTATGTCTGGCGGTCATGGTCTATATTTAAGTACTTGTTCGCCCCTTATTTTGATTTCGTCACTGATAAAGGGCATAGTAATACCCGAAAGCTCTATGTGATTTTAGTCCGTCGTAAAAAGGAGATTTTAATAAAATACTTTTAATGTATCCAATTTTTTGGTTGTACTTATTTTTAAAGTAAAATAATATCGACTGATAATCGGGTCTTCGTAATTTAACAGAATATAAATTAAATATTGCGTACTATACCAAAATAAAAAATTATATTCCTGAAGCAAAGCAATTTATTAATTTTGAATTTTACAAGCCATCCATACACCAATAAATTTTCTGCTTTATCGTTCAAATGTCTTCAATTTCTTCACTGTTCAGCGCATGCGTGTTTAAACGATATGTCTAGTGTATCACAAAGTATGCTTGTTGTTGAGGGTTTCATTAAGACGTTACATTCACGTCACGATATGCATTGTTTCATGTTTTGCTCTAAACGTGTTTAAGAGGCGCTCTTTTCGTTTCAAGAATTTTCTGTAAATTCTAGTACTTTACATTTAAAATGATCCAGTTATAGAGAACGAATACGTTTATGAAATTGTGTTCAAAAGAAATTTGTTTATTTGTGATTGCAATGCAGAAATATCTGATGTGAGCAGCACATGACTTTACTTATATAATGAAATGAATTTACTACTTTTACAGTTAAAAAAATGTTATTCTTATAGTAGATACTTATATTCTTTCCAAGATGTTGAATTTTCTTCAATTAGTCGTCATTTTCATTGATTTAGCGTCATTTTTATCAATTTGGCAAGATTTTTGTTAATTTGTCAACAATTAAAGATGTCGCCAAGTTGGCGACATTCCTTCAAATTCGTCGTCAAAATCTCGCCAAGCGTTATGGCCGCAAATTTTTCAAAATTTCAGACGAAAAATTAGGAGATTCTGAACATTCGATTGCGTATAAAAACAATAGGCTTCCAGTGTTTATGGATTGCGATTTTTGTACCAAATTTCGTTCAAATCGGTCCATTCGTTCGTCAGTTATCGTCTCCATAGACTCACACACACACACACACACACACACACACACACACACACACACACACACACACACACAACACACAGACATCACTTCAAAAATGTTTGATTCGTGATCAGGGATGCTTGAAACGTTCTCTCCCGTCGAAAACTCGAATTCGAATTTTCGACCCCGTCACAATACTTTCCATATACATTATGTATATAGGGAAAGTAATATCGTGTTCTATATTTTCATTTGTTTTCTTGATATCTTCCGAAAGTAAAATAATGTTTTCATATTTAAAAATGCAAAAACTATTATTAATTTGTTTGATTAGTGTGTGAAATTGAAATACTATATCTTACGTGATCGTATTAGAGAGCGATGACATACGTCTTTAGGAGTTTATATGGGGCATATTACCCCTACGCAGCCAAAAGGTGCCTCCCCGCTGCAGACGACAATTCATTTTGAAAATTTAAATAAATGAATGCAATTAATCCCTGTTTGAAATCTATCTCTGACATCACCGAGTACGTTCTAGTTATGAATAAGTATTTGTCAATTCAAAATATTCAAATGATGTTTACGTTATTTGTAACCCTTACTTAACAATGAAAAATTTCAAACACTTGAATCCAAAAGCATTTTTTTTTATTTTATGATTATGATTAATATAATCTTGAATTTCATAAGCAAAAAATATAATTTTATTGATTATACAAAAGAGGTAACAATAATCAATCGCATAGCACAATTTTTAAATAAAATATAGTTTTGAAAGTCTGCTTTTATCATTTCAGAAGAAAGCATTTTTGAAATAGATTTATTTAAGCAAAATATATCTTTTCGACTCTCTCCATGAAAAAATATGTATAAATCTTTTAACTCAAAGTAGGATTCCATGAAATATATACCGGAAAATACTTCTTGCAGTAAGTGCCAGTTGAAAATATAAGACTTTGATACTACTAGAGATATATGTGGATTCAATTTATAAAATTTTACAGGAGCGAAAAGAAAAATCATCCTGTTAGTTTAAGAAAATTAGCATTTATATGCAGAAAATGGTAAGTGTATTATTTGAGTTACCTTTTCAATGACACTCATCTTGTATTTCTATTTTTAAATTTTACAGGTACAAACCAGAATAGCAATGTCGATATTTACGCCCTATAACAGAAAGTTGCATTCTGCATTTTCTTGTTTTATTTTCGTTCTTGTTTTTGCAACGTCCTGTTAGTGCAAAAAAATATCCTTCTTTATTTGCAATTCCCTGCAATAAAAGCGTTGCGAGATACTCTTTGTTGTAATCATAAGCGAATAGAATTTGACTAATGGTAAATGGGGCTAAAATAATACGGAACTACATTTTGGGTTCCAAGTAAATACTTCTACCAGAAATATTCTAAATATCGTTCTTTAATAAATTTTGTAAATGCTTTTCAATTTCTCATATTTCATCTCATTTGCCTGTCTGGCCTCGGCAGGTAGAATGTGTTTTACCTGAGCTCAACGTGAGGTGACTGGTATACTGTCGTTGTTATAGTGGATTGGTAATACTATTGTGTGTGCAACATTAAGATGTTTGGTGTGACTGTTGGTATCTGGCGTACGCGCCCTTTTATTCAGTGAGTGATTTCGTACTACATGGCGTCTATGCAAATGAACTAGGAACAGATCGATCTGCTCCGGGAATACTTATGAAAGGAAATATAGACCTGTGAAAGAAAAATACTGACTGCTACAACTATACGAGCTGCTGTACTAATGACGATCCTACAGATGAATGTCAGAAATGCGGCGAACTTCTGCGCTGCCATGACCTGTGTGTTGACTGACGCCATCCAGGGGCAACTCAAAGATTAGAGGTATGTTTTTTGGTATGATTTCATTCTTGTTTAAACGCTATATGGGTAAATATGCAAATAGTGCAAATCTTGTAAAGCTTAGTAAATCTGAACATAGTACCTATGAGGAAGTTAAAGACAAACTAACTTAAATCGGGATACTAAATACATTTGAGGAGGGATTTAAATATAATTTGAGGAAAATGCATTCAAGTAAATTTCAACTCAAAACCAATTCAGCATGTTATTTGAGTAATTACCATGAGAGTATGGGAGTAGAAGGTCACGAACTAATTGTAATTAGCGATGTAGCTTTCAAAGAGATTATAGAAAATAAAAAATCTAAAGCGGTTGAAACTAAGGACAGGAAAGAAAATAAAGAAGCCATAGGCAAAGGAAAAATGAGTGAAAACCAGGTACCTCTAAAAAGTAAGTTAAAGCTGGATTTTTTTCGTAAAATTTAGCAATTATCGAACTTTGCTAAAAAAAAGCCAAATGAAATCACTAGAGGGAAACTTTCTTGAAAACCATCAGGAAAAATATTAAAATTTATACTAAAAGAAACTGTCTCCTAGCGGGTTGTAAAGACGGACCTTGTCATTAAGAAAATTGCCTTTCTCAGTATAAACTTGAAAAATGAGAGACCAGAAAGTTAGTTTTGAAGAGACTACCAGCAACTTTTAAACATTGAAGAATTAAAAACGATTCTAACAAATGAAGTCGTCATCGATATTGTCAGGGTTTCTCAGCTGAGAAACATTAAAGCCAGATTGCCCTTGTTCATTTTTCTGCTTAGCCCAAGGCTAACAGAAAACTGGTCTTGAAATATATGGAAACAAAAATATTCATATCGAGTATTTTCGTGAAAACAATACTTTCTTTATATTTTATAGTATGATAAAGTAAAAATGAAAAAAAAAATGTGTTTTTAACTATTAACGGTTTTTCAAAATGAATGAGAACGAACTTATTTCTTGTTGATGCAAAGATATCTAACTATAACTAGGGAACTATTTTCAAATTTAAGCCTTTCAAAATGTAAAAGATCCTTTCAAAAGTTTGAATGATCAAACTCATTCTCACAGAATACCAAGTGAAGTCATTAGCAGTTTTCGTAAGTACTACTTTTATAAAAAAGAAGAGAAGCCAAAAACCTCATTTGACTTCGGTTGAAAGGAGCTTCAAACTAACTCTGTTTCTTACAAAATTGTATTCTAACATTGCTTTATTTTCTATAAAAGTGTGCATTAGAAGTGGATATCTTAGCTTCTTATATGGAAAGATGTATTTCAGTTTATAAATGGGTCATTCTGGAATTATGTGGGAATTTGTATCCCTTGCAATGTTTTCAAAACACTATTTTAATAAATAATCAAATATTCTTTTAAATAATTGAGGAGCATCAAATTGTTTTATTACAACTGAATTTTAGGATAATTACTTGGTTTAAATCTTAAAAAAATTTTAAAATATACGGAATGTCACCTTCATAGTATGTCTCCACGATTGTTTATGTATAATATTGTAGATGTTTATTCAAAAATATAAGAGAAAACACTAAATAAAGTAATCAAAGTTAATCAAAAAATGTTATTTTCTTTAATTTTTGAAGAAAGAGTTGATAAACAATAAAATAATTTTTCTTGTGGACTCAGAAATTTCAGTCTTCAGAATATGGTCACCTCCATGAAAAATGGATACTACTTTTATATGTGGGAAATCTAACAATTGAATAATTAACCTCTTAAACACCAAGTTGTTGAGGCAAGTATATTTTCTTCTACAAAGTAAAATGTCACACATTTCACTTCGAATTACTTACCAAAGCGTAATTACTAATCTTACTGGAGGCTTAAATATATCTTCATTGTGTAAACCCCTTTTCACCCTATTCATGTTAACATTATTTAAATTATGCAAAATCATTTTTTAGGTATTTATATTACAATGAAACCGATACTTACAGTTATAATTTATCTGCTACCTTCTCTGAAATATGTTAAACAATGTCAATAGCTTTTAGTACAGAAGATATTTCAATATATTTCTATCTTCAGGAATACGTCTAATAACAAACTTGATTGCATTCCTGTCTTGAATGAAATCGTGTTTCATGTTCCTCTGTAATCAACTAGGACTAAGTGTTTATTTGATGAAAAAAAAATTTAGTACTAATATTAGTTGTTATTGTGCCATTAATAACTTTACAACAGCGTTCTGTTAATCTTGATACAATTTATTCATTCGTAAGTGCTTTAAAAATAATTTCTTGTAAATAATTTGTATTTTAATGTATTTCAAAATATATTTATCTGCATTTTTTGTTTTGAATTTTATCTTGAAAACTGATACTGGGAATTTATCCTGTATATTACATTCTTTTAAATAAATGAATAAATAAATAAAATTAAATCATCATTCCTCAGTATTTATATATAAATATGAAATGCACCTGATGTTGTCTGAGATTTAGGATTCAAACCTCATTGAAAACCATACAGCGCTATTACATCTAAATTTAGAACAAAAAACAACCTTTGCTGCGCGATGCAGTACGCTCTATATATAGTGCATAAGTGTACATATTTTTCAAAGTTTATCGCAATTCCTCATAGAACTTAGTGCATTTTCTAGAAATACTAGAATAAATTAACAACCTCCACGATATTTTTTCACAGTTTATCGAAATTTTTATAGTACTTCATTTTATAGAAATACTAGAAAAAATTAGTAACCCCTGCGATATTTTTTCACAGTTTATCGCAATTACTAATAGTACATAGTGCATTTTTCAGAAATACTGGAATAAATTAGCAACCCCCGCGATATTTTTTCACAGTTTATCGCAATTCCTATTAGTACTTAGTGCATTTTATAGAAATACTAGAATAAATAAGCATTCCCGTGATATGTTTTTCACGAGCAAACATGCAAATTGTTGAACGCCAGCGTAACGAGCTCTAAATAGGCTATTCTAATACACCCTAAATAAGTGTTCGATAGCCAATCGTCGAAATTAGTTGAAGTAGGAAAAAATATTAAATAAATCAATAAAGGTTTATTTAGCCTAAAGGAAAAATCCAAACAGTTATTGCCAGCTGAGCGAGTTTTCATCCAATTTAATCCACATTTCAGTACAAAAGTCATATTGATAATTTAATACCAAGCAACAGAAATATTATGTGGACAGCATATGGCTTTCCTTATGTATTTCAATGAATTTACTACTTTTACAGCGAATGAAAATATGTATAAGATTGTACAAACCTTGCACAAAGAAGGAATAGAACCTGGATCTATGAACTGGCCAGGCGGAGCTCTACCGATGAGCTACTGGGGACGAAATTGCAAGCTCTTATTGTCGAAATGGAAGTATAAGATCCTTGGCACTCTGTATTTAACGTTGAATTGTAAATATGTGGCTTTTCCGGATGAAAACATGCAAAACTTTTTTTACCCAATTAACTTATATTTCGCACAACTCTAAATTAATAATTATCAATATTATTTTCATCCTTAATAACTTATATTTCGCACAACTCTAAATTAATAATTATCAATATTATTTTCATCCTTAATAAGCAATACAGTCCATATATTAAAATATGTAAATAATAAATTAATCAATTAAGCAATATTTTCATTAACTTGGCGTTATTTTTACAATTTTGATGATATGTTCTTCAATCTGGGGCTAAATATTAAATAAGTTGGCAATATGTCATTAAGATTATTCACTAAGTTTGCTAATTGTATTGCCAAGTGTTGCATACAATGGGGAGAAGAGCTTTCTAATAGGAGTAGAATAGAAGGTATGCCCGTCATATGACGGAATTAATGTGAAAACATTACCTCACATTTAACATCATTTTTATGATTGCTGTGGCACTTTTGTTAATTATGTAATATTCAAAAAGTCGCCAAGTTGGCGACATCCCGCTAAAGACATTGTATTATCATCAATAAGTCGTCATATTCATTGATTTAGCGTCATTTTTATCAATTTGCGAAATGTTCGTTAATTTGGCAGCATATAAAAGTCGCCAAGTGGCGACATTTAGATAAATGGGTCGCTAAAATATCGCCAAGCGTTGTGGACGGAGAACTAGGTTATTCTTATAGTTGATAAATGACTATTAGCGTCCAAATACAAAACTATTACTCAAAGTATATTTTCTCATGAATGGGACTCGCTAGATCCACGAGAATGATGTCAACAAATGTATCGCATTATATTACATATGAAAAGTGAACATATTTCAAAATAGTTAAGAAATTCTTTTCTTATTTCATGCGACTTTTTGTTAAATTTATTTAGAAAATTTGTAATATCTCGAAAACGGTTCATTCTGGTGTTCTAAAGTTTATTTCAATTGTTTTCTAATGAAACATTACATAAAAATGATAGTTTTCGTAATTTTATTAACGATTTTGATTTTTTGATGATTTTTTCAAAGTTTCATTCGAAAATTTTTGGAGGGTTCTGAGCATTTGATTGCGTTTAAAAACAGTAGACTTTCAGTATTCACGAATTGCGTTTATTGTGCCAAATTTCGTTTAAAGTTGCTCCATTCGTTCGTGAGATATCGTCTCCACAGTCTGACTGACACACACACATACTTTCACATACAGACACACACACACACACACACACACACATACTTTCCCACACAGACATACACACATACTTTCACACACAGACACATACACATATTTTCACACACACACACACAACACACACATACTTTCACACACAAAAAATCTCTCAAATTCGTAATGTTAGAAAATATAAAACTTAAATCTACTTAGATGAGCAGCTGTTTTCATTGAAAAAAGATGTTAGCTTATCGCATATCGTCTGAATCGGCATAGAATAAACAGATTTAATTTGATGAAATGTCCGCAATGTACAACATTAGGCTTTAAAAGATCGTAACTCCTAAACGAGTTGAATTTGTTAAATCGTCTTACCGAGGTACACATTACTGATCATGATTCACTTCTGTAGTAGATTTCACCACTGTTATCCACTTCGATATTCTACTACAGACGACACACACAAAGGTACACTAAATACAACCATATTATTTTTTATTATGTAAGAATTGTATATTTTAAGACTCTCTCTGCATATTTACTCAAATCCTCTAAACTATTAAACGTCTCTTTCAACGAAACCTGAAATCTCGGAATATATTGTGTATTTGTGCACATCATGGCATTTAACTCAGGTATACCGGATAAAGTTTCAATTGTCTTTATTTAAATAACCTTAAAGTACTTTTATTTAAAGAATGGCCACAGGGGAATTTTGACATCGGAATACGAACTGTACATTTGAACTAAATCCAACTTTTAACAAAAGACTTACACATGAAGAGGCGTGAAGACTTTCTCTGAAGCAGCATTTAAATTTGCATGAAATTACCATTTGCTATTCTGAAAGTTGGATATGCTGTTAACAGTGACAGATCTCTGTCCTCATTGAGTGCCATGATAAGTTCATTTACAATGGATTTAAATACTTTCTTATTCTGTGCCAGAACGAAATAACAAGCATCGGCTACGGTGGTAAATAAGCACTCGCTACTTCAATAATACATCTATAGATAATAATTCATAAAAGAATAAAATAAAAGATCAGGATAGAAGACTTGGCCTTACACTTCTAAGGCAGATATGCGAAGAAAATGCGGGAACCAACAGCAGTCCTCCTCGGAAATTCCATATTTATAAAAACACTGGCCGGAGATACACTGGGTATATCTGCGGTTCCCAGGCTCGAAAGGAACATGTGACTTTTCGATGGGTGTGGGAAACTTTATTACCCACAAACATTTATTTGAGTTATATGTCAACCTCTGGCACCCGCCTGCCTGAGTCCATTGTTTAACGCTTTCAAAGTTTAATGCCTAACTCTGGTAGGGAAAATGTCGTATTAAAATGGCTTTGCGTTGTGAACACGTCTTACAGGTTGCGACCATTCTAACTGCTAAATCACGTACAAATGTGATCACAAATAGATTATTCTTTTCAGAGTTATTGCACCCAAAGTAGCGTAGGCATGCACTAACAGATATAAGCGTACTTGGATCGAAAATCGTACAGTCATCAACATTATTCAACATCAACAGCATGGTTAATTAGTAATTTTTTATGGTTAACCCCACATAGATACACTAAAATTTGACAAATCTGTTTTGATCCCTTTCCTTCAAATCTACTGTGTATATAACTTTGCGTCAATACTTTTCCTTTATATCTGCTATGTTTGGCAAGCAAAAAAAATGAATCTTAAATTTCATTTTTCTAAAAGTCAGCTGAAAGAGATCAGTCCAAATAATATTTTTTTTTCCATGAGTGATTTAGGAAATAAATATTTTCTGTCCCCTCAGTGCGAAAAAGTCTATAAATCATTTAACGTGAAATAATATTTCGTGAAATACATCCAATGTCCCAGAAAATAACTTCGTGAAGTAATAGCCCGTAAAGAATTTTTGGGGTTGGATACTTTTAGGGGGCAGATATGTATTTTCGTTAAGTTGTAATGGCGAAATAACATGGAAAATGCTTAAGACTTACGGTTCTACAAAAATATTTATATACAGGGTTGCCATAAATTCCTATATTTCCCCTATTGAAAATTAATATCACCCACAAAATTTCATTGCAATTACACAAATAGGGATCGCATGCGAAATTTAGAGGTTTGGAAACATGCGTTTGGGATTTATACCAATAATACGAATCGAGCTCTGGTTTCAGTGCACGAAATACGAAAAGTTCCAATGGTAACACTTATTTGTTTATATCTCATTGTGATCAGAATCGTGGAAAACCATAAATGACGGTAAAATTTTACTGTGTACCCTGAAAGCGACATAGATATTGTTGCGAAAGTGCAATACTCCCTTTGGCGCCTCCTCTATCGTCCATCTTGAAGGCCAGGCGAAGAAAACACAGTCCATGACTTCAGGATGACTTGACAAAAGGATTGCCAGGATATTACAGTTAGAAGAAGGGCTATCAGATTTGATGATTTATCTCCAGTTTGGCGACATTTGGCGGAATATTTGAGAAACTCCGCGAAATAACGCTTTGTCTAGGAGATATGAAGATATTTCCAGAAATTTCTATAGAGACTATGAAAGGACTCATCCCTCCGTTGCAGAGGATTTGACGGATTGACGTGATACGAGCTATATTGGACTCTGATTTTTGTCAATGTTTTGGAAATAGTAGAGGCTGCTTTGGGGAATTATTTTCGTCAGTATTTTGATAATACTATCGCTTATTCAGTGAAATTATTGGAGCGTTTAAGTGCTGTTTGATTGTGTACTGTTCCTTCTTAATCTGTGCTTGTAAATAAACGTTAGTTATCCAGAAACTTGAACTCGTCCTTGTATCCTGCGGGTACACACACGATTCCTGAGGATATGTTTGAAACAATACTATACTTTCAAATGCATTGAGAATTAACATCTAAAAAGAGAAGAAAATAAACTTCCTTGTTAAATGTTAACGACAAAATTAATGGGTAAAGTCGGAACACTGTCTCGTTCTGCTGAAATTTAACAGAAAAGGGGAAAAGACAATAGTCGACTTCCTGTTTTGAGAAATAGCAAAAATCAATCGACCAATCAATTGGCGTATATCTTGTTTGTCGTTAATTCTAAATATATTTGAAAATGTATTTCTAGCTTACATCAATTTTTAGGACTAGCAGTAAAAGTTTTTATATTATTTACGGTTTCCACGATTCTCATCACAATAGTATATAATAATAGGTGTTTGTATTGGAAGTGTCCGTAATTCATGTGCTGAAACTGTAACTGTTAGAGTTTGATTGTATCTGCATACATCTCGAGCGCATACTTCAAACGCCTAATTCCCATTATTTCGTCCCTATTCATCAGAAAGGTCGCTTGGAGGCTCGCAAATCGGGAGAGTCACCTTAAGTCCATATTATACGTGCTGCATCCGTGAATTTTGGATAAACATATTTAACAGTTAAGGTTATTTTCTCTGATTTGGTATTTTAGCATTCGAAAGCTTTGTGTTCGCGAATGTATGCAGTTTTATCTTAATTTCTACTCACTCACAATGGGCATCATACATGAAACAAAATTGTTAATAATCAATATTTGGATATCGTTTTTCACTTGAAAATTAAAAATACTGCTGCGATCTTGTGAGATCTCCGAGTTGCCTCAGAGGCATACGCTCATCAACATGGGCATACTGGTCAGCAGATTCGGCGGTTGGTGGGTCGATTTGAACAGTCGGAATTCACTGGCGATAGCAGCCATGCAGGGAACAGGGAAAATATTTCTAATCCTCGAAATATTTCAAATCCTCGTCGTGTTCCGAGAATTGATGAATTCTCTGTAGTAGAAATTACTACGAATGCGACGTTGTGTTGAGGAGTGTAGAGATTCATTCCAAAACTGTAGGTTGATTTTCAGTAATCCGAAATAAAACATTAAATGATAAATGCATAATAATAATGTTATAAATAAAACAAACGGGGCTATAAATTTGTGGGCATGTTGTATTAAACATGATATATCATTATTTTAAATAACATGTTAACATCGTTGTATGGATTTTAAGGGAAAAGGAACATCCAGTAAATTTTTATGTCGTTCCTTTATTACAAATTTATAGATTGAATTCACTCTTATATCCCTAATGACATTAAGTTCTTACATCTTCAATGCACTCTTACTTTAAGCAGTATGTTTGGAACACTTTTTATTTAGGTTAGAAGATTCCTGTTCTAAGAAGATTTCTGTTCCCTCAGTGCGAAAAAGTCTATAAATCATTTAACGTGAAATAATATTTCGTGAAATACATCCAATGTCCCAGAAAATAACTTCGTGAAGTAATAGCCCGTAAAGAATTTTTGGGGTTGGATACTTTTAGGGGGCAGATATGTATTTTCGTTAAGTTGTAATGGCGAAATAACATGGAAAATGCTTAAGACTTACGGTTCTACAAAAATATTTATATACAGGGTTGCCATAAATTCCTATATTTCCCCTATTGAAAATTAATATCACCCACAAAATTTCATTGCAATTACACAAATAGGGATCGCATGCGAAATTTAGAGGTTTGGAAACATGCGTTTGGGATTTATACCAATAATACGAATCGAGCTCTGGTTTCAGTGCACGAAATACGAAAAGTTCCAATGGTAACACTTATTTGTTTATATCTCATTGTGATCAGAATCGTGGAAAACCATAAAAATATTTATATACAGGGTTGCCATAAATTCCTATATTTCCCCTATTGAAAATTAATATCACCCACAAAATTTCATTGCAATTACACAAATAGGGATCGCATGCGAAATTTAGAGGTTTGGAAACATGCGTTTGGGATTTATACCAATAATACGAATCGAGCTCTGGTTTCAGTGCACGAAATACGAAAAGTTCCAATGGTAACACTTATTTGTTTATATCTCATTGTGATCAGAATCGTGGAAAACCATAAATGACGGTAAAATTTTACTGTGTACCCTGAAAGCGACATAGATATTGTTGCGAAAGTGCAATACTCCCTTTGGCGCCTCCTCTATCGTCCATCTTGAAGGCCAGGCGAAGAAAACACAGTCCATGACTTCAGGATGATTTGACAAAAGGATTGCCAGGATATTACAGTTAGAAGAATGGCTATCAGATTTGATGATTTATCTCCAGTTTGGCGACATTTGGCGGAATATTTGAGAAACTCCGCGAAATAACGCTTTGTCTAGGAGATATGAAGATATTTCCAGAAATTTCTATAGAGACTATGAAAGGACTCATCCCTCCGTTGCAGAGGATTTGACGGATTGACGTGATACGAGCTATATTGGACTCTGATTTTTGTCAATGTTTTGGAAATAGTAGAGGCTGCTTTGGGGAATTATTTTCGTCAGTATTTTGATAATACTATCGCTTATTCAGTGAAATTATTGGAGCGTTTAAGTGCTGTTTGATTGTGTACTGTTCCTTCTTAATCTGTGCTTGTAAATAAACGTTAGTTATCCAGAAACTTGAACTCGTCCTTGTATCCTGCGGGTACACACACGATTCCTGAGGATATGTTTGAAACAATACTATACTTTCAAATGCATTGAGAATTAACATCTAAAAAGAGAAGAAAATAAACTTCCTTGTTAAATGTTAACGACAAAATTAATGGGTAAATTAAGTCGGAACACTGTCTCGTTCTGCTGAAATTTAACAGAAAAGGGGAAAAGACAATAGTCGACTTCCTGTTTTGAGAAATAGCAAAAATCAATCGACCAATCAATTGGCGTATATCTTGTTTGTCGTTAATTCTAAATATATTTGAAAATGTATTTCTAGCTTACATCAATTTTTAGGACTAGCAGTAAAAGTTTTTATATTATTTACGGTTTCCACGATTCTCATCACAATAGTATATAATAATAGGTGTTTGTATTGGAAGTGTCCGTAATTCATGTGCTGAAACTGTAACTGTTAGAGTTTGATTGTATCTGCATACATCTCGAGCGCATACTTCAAACGCCTAATTCCCATTATTTCGTCCCTATTCACCAGAAAGGTCGCTTGGAGGCTCGCAAATCGGGAGAGTCACCTTAAGTCCATATTATACGTGCTGCATCCGTGAATTTTGGATAAACATATTTAACAGTTAAGGTTATTTTCTCTGATTTGGTATTTTAGCATTCGAAAGCTTTGTGTTCGCGAATGTATGCAGTTTTATCTTAATTTCTACTCACTCACAATGGGCATCATACATGAAACAAAATTGTTAATAATCAATATTTGGATATCGTTTTTCACTTGAAAATTAAAAATACCTGCTGCGATCTTGTGAGATCTCCGAGTTGCCTCAGAGGCATACGCTCATCAACATCCTCAGAGGCATGGGTCAGCAGATTCGGCGGTCGATTTGAACAGTCGGAATTCACTGGCGATAGCAGCCATGCAGGGAACAGGGAAAATATTTCTAATCCTCGAAATATTTCAAATCCTCGTCGTGTTCCGAGAATTGATGAATTCTCTGTAGTAGAAATTACTACGAATGCGACGTTGTGTTGAGGAGTGTAGAGATTCATTCCAAAACTGTAGGTTGATTTTCAGTAATCCGAAATAAAACATTAAATGATAAATGCATAATAATAATGTTATAAATAAAACAAACGGGGCTATAAATTTGTGGGCATGTTGTATTAAACATGATATATCATTATTTTAAATAACATGTTAACATCGTTGTATGGATTTTAAGGGAAAAGGAACATCCAGTAAATTTTTATGTCGTTCCTTTATTACAAATTTATAGATTGAATTCACTCTTATATCCCTAATGACATTAAGTTCTTACATCTTCAATGCACTCTTACTTTAAGCAGTATGTTTGGAACACTTTTTATTTAGGTTAGAAGATTTACAGATTTTTTTGCCTGATTGAGGGAATAAAAAATCTAACTTTCTCAGAAATAAATATTTAAACAAAAATATTTTTAACTGAATTATTCCGGCTACTTCCTAAAATGAGCTCAATGAGTTTAATTTAAAAAAAATCAATATTGAAGGAATTTATTTGGTATGCTTTATACCTACAACATTTGTTTGAAAAAGCTCACAAATCGGTGATTATTGATTAAAGTAATAATAATAAATTGAACATAGGAATTTAGATTTTGCTTAATATAATAACACGTTTTAAGGTCTAAATAAGATTCCGATTATTATTTCCCTCAGTTTGTATTATAATGTATGTTCTTCAAACTAACCATCCTAACTGGTTCGGTTGTTAGAGGAATCACAGACCTAATCAGCATTTTCTGTGTTCCTAAGGTAGAATAGGAATATGTTTTGGATGGTGAGGTTTTCTGTGTTCTGGGAATGACAGAAGGTATCTTGAACAGTGGGTTCTTAGAATGAAAGAAAGAAGGGTTCTCGAGTAGACAATAAAGGATTCGAGCTGTGAGTGGAACTAAACACCATTCGATACAACGATGACCAGAAAGAATCTAGTATTCGAGGTATGACTGCAATACGGGGCGAAGTAACAGAATGCCAGGGTAAGCATATAAGCTTTGTAAATGAGTATCCATGTAAGCATTATCACCAGCCTAGTATAATGTAGTAGCTTGTATATTTGTCATTTATTCTGGGCGTGTGCAATAATAATTAGTATCTATGTTATCCCCTGCTTTAAACAACCAGCTGCTGTAACTTCTATGAAATCCGCAATAAACTGAGTTTGATTTTAAACAGTGCCATCCTGTGTTATTGCAATTGAACCGAAAGGTCGAAATACCAAGTACTCGGGTAAAGTTTGAGTTAAGTTACTTTTGACAGATTAAGTAAAAATCCTCTACAAAGACATCTAAAGAGGATTAAGAGACATATTGGTATTTACAACGTTTATAAACTGAATTTATTCTAAAAAACTTAACGAGAAATTTAAGTAATGGATCAATTAACTTGACAGATTTGCAATTACTGAAACTGCTTAATGCGCTATATCAATCTTTTTTGTAATGTACTTATTAGTTTTTTAAACCAATATTTGTACATGGCCGATTTAACTCATAAAAAACAGCTCGGTTCCATATGTTTCTGTTTGATGAGGCTTCATATGTTTCTGTTTGGTGCGGCTCCATATGTTTATGCTGATACTTTAAATATTTAATGAATCAGCATTCGAGGTAGGTCACTTCCGAAGGGTTCCAAAAGACAAAAATATGTTAGACAATAATTATATTGTATCACTACATTATCACCATTAATTTTCCTTAAAACGCTTGAATTTCATTAAATCAAATAAATGCAAAATTGCGTCAATGTCTTAAATACACAGTTTACTTTTGAAAATAATTCAACTGGCAACACCATGTTTAGATTTGAAAAAGGCTTACATTTAACGCTTTATTTTTCTAAATAAAATATTTAAAATCAGTAATATTAGAAAAAATACCTTTCTCAAAATTGTGTGTAATTATATTACTATAAGAAGTATTCCTATATATAACTTTCCATTACACTTATGGACATATTTAGATGCTTGGATTCTAATTTGATTTTGTTCTGTACCGATTAACAGTTTCTCTAGAATCTGGGTAACAAATGGAAATTCCATGCAAATTAAAGCCCTGCTTTTCTGTAAATCTTCACATTTGATCCCATTTAACTCGTGTGTCAAAAAGCAGCATTTATTTCCAGAAAATCTGAAAGACGTAATAGGATGCTAAATCTGTCTGTTAGTAATTCGCAAAACAATCGTAACTGTATAGGGATAAGTTATGGAAATGGTGAAAGTTAGGAATGCAGTTAAAGAAAAAGTTATTTAGTTCTAGTCTAAGTGTTTCATATCGTATGCAATTTACTGACAAGCTGATATATTTTGTGCATAACATTTTCAATACAAACTCAGCATGTTAGGATTAATTAAAAAAAATAATGCTATATTTAACAATGTGAAGTATACATACAGAACATAATACTGAAATTTTACAACTGCTGTACATTATCCAAGTTTACATTACTAGCACTTTAAATTCGGTATATTAGAAAAATAATTCAAAATTATTTTCGAAAGTTATATTGTATCATTATATTCTCTCTATTGTAATAGTCTTGAAAATACTTGCATTTTACCGAACCAACTAAATTCACGGTTGCGTTAACATTTAAAGCTATCCATTTCGCCAATGCTTCACGTGTTCTCCATAGTTAGAAGTCACTAAATGGGGCATCTATATATTTAATCAAAGTGTTTGATGAACAGTTTTAATTGTTGTCAGCGAAGATACATCACATTGTGAATTTATTGTTTTTGAAAGGCAAAGTTTTTTAAAAATACCTCTGTATCGCTGCCGCTAATCGATTTACCGACTTTTTTATTTTATTCATTGATTCGAATACAGAGTCGAATCGAATAAAACCGAAACTTAGATTCTATCAAGAGTAGATGTGTGCGATAATTAGACACATTGGTTTGACTTTTTTTTATTAATTTTTTTTGTACCACCACTCCGATATCTGATTTTTGAAATTTTAGATTTTTCTCTTGATCTGAAAGCTGAGATTTATAGAATGACAACTAAACTCAGATTACAGCCATATTAGAAGAGGATAAGGAAAATTTGAGCACCGAGTATACGCACAGATAGCTCAATAATGCAGCATGCAGCTTTTTCGAGGATACGCTGGATCCTCTTCGTCAGTGCCAACAAGCGAAAGAAGAATGGCTGCAAATACATTTTTATTAGGACTTTTGATTTCTTGGCCCTCTTGTAGTGACAAAGGATATCCAGCGTATCCTCGAAACAGCTGTGTGCTGCATAATTGTGTTATTTGTACTTATAAACGAAGTTCAAGTTTACCTTATATTTCGCAAAAAGTGTATTATACTTATTTATATATAAGAAGTGCTTAATAATTTTGATACATCAACTCCGTACTTAGTTATTTAGTCAATAAGGTGCATATTATATAAATAAGTAATGATAGAAAAAGTTATCCTCAAAATGTATCCATTTAATATTATCATAAGTGATATCGTTTTCAATATATAATTATCCAACTAACTTATATTTAGTTGCTTTTATTATCGATTAACGGTATTTCTAGATTATTGATAACAAAATGGAAGTTCTATGCAAATTAAAGCTTTACTTGAATGCAAATTTTCACATTTATTTCCATTTAAATCGTATGCCAAAAGCTGTACTCATTTAAAGTAAATCTGCTATACGTATTTGCAAACGAAATCTGTCTTTCAACAAATCGCTAAACGATTGTAATAATTTAGGGGGGAAATAATTTAAATTTTGGTAATTATTATTGTCTGGTGTTATTATCGTTGGCATTATTAGTGGAAATTATCGTTGAAGAGAAAATATAAAAAGCATCGTTTTAAATATATAATTCTCCAACGGGTTTATTTTTAATTGCTTTTATTTCAATTTCATTGTGTTCTGAATCGATTAAAAGTATCTCTAGATTATGGATAACAAATTAAAATTGCATGCATGTTAAAGCTTTGATTCAATGCAAATCTTCACATTCTATCCCATTTAACTCGTGTGTCAAAAGCTGTATATATTTAAAGTAATTCTTCTACACGCATATGCAAACGAGATTTGTATTTTAACAATTCGCTAAACGATCGTAACAATGTAGAGGAAATAATTTAAATAGTGGAAGCTATTATCGGTAGTGGTGGTTATTATTGGTATTATTAGTGGAGGCTTTATCGTTGAAGAACAGTTATAGTATATAGAACATTATATTTACAGTATTTTACTCCGTACGTAATTTCCATATAAGTTGATAAATTTTATGAATGTTATTTTTTTAATATAAAATCAGATTATTATGATGCACCAGATAATTAACAGAAGTTAAATTACTTGTAATTAAAACTACTCTCTAAAATATAACAAGTACTGAAATATTTTTACGTACCTATAACATCAGAGTTGAATTATTATTTACTAATTAATTTAACAGGATTCCTAGTAAAGACCTTAATCACCCCCAATACATTTGTAAAGAAAGGCCTTTGATTACCTATACGCAATAGGTCTATCCAGATAGATTAAAAGTATTATTGCCAATCGATAAATAGTGATTAGCTTGCTTTTAGCGAATAATTAAATAACTTTGGAAAATGTACTTGGCAAAAATAAAGCCAGACAATCCATTTGCAAAGTTTTAGAGAATTGTCTAATGCAGCTTTCTCCAATTTTTTGGCCCTGGATACTCATTTTTTCCAATTATAATCTTAAATTTATGATACAAAATGTAGTATATCCACAAGACAGAAATCTGAATAAAATGAATTATATTGAAGTCCTATTTAATTTTCATTTGTCGAAATTAAGTATATAATAATATTTTTATATTCCCTGTATCACAGTTAAAATCATGTAACATTTTATGGAATGAAAATTAAACCAAAATCTATAAAAAAAAATGTTTTTGAAATTGAAATTTAAGGATAATCCTAGGCAAATAATCCTAGGATTATTTTTCTGATTATAGTTTCAAAAAACATTGGAGCCTTGGGACTCTTAAAAGCGCCACTTACAGAGTGATTTCCCGTGTTTTCCTTTTATTTTGTACTTTTACTCCTATACATAGATAACACTTAAAAATTGTATGGCTAAGAACTAAATACCTGTAGCATATTAATTTTCTTAAAAAGGTGAATATGACAAAAATATTTTCAAAAATTGTATAATGTTCATGATTTTATTTAAATTTTGTTTTGATATATAATCCTTGCGCGCATGAGTGCAACAAAACTATTACTTCCAGAAAAAAAATGTTGCTGACTATGATATAAAATATTCATTTAAAAATTTATATTTCAAAATAAAAACATGTGCATAATTAAAGGACATAAACATTTAATTTAAAATTTAATTAAATCATTTTATTTATATGATTTTTAATTAAAACTTAATTAAATTAGGAGAGTAAAAAATCTAATCACACGTTAAAACAATCAGAGGTGTGAGAGGCCACAGCGTTGTGTGTCAGAAGTTAATTCAATTATCGGTATGAGCAGGGTCTCTATTATTAAACTGCCGTTTTGCAATCACGTAGTCCGCTTAATCCACTTTTATAATCCGTGTACACTCAAGTGGGCCCTAATAAGTGTATTTGGCAGTCCACTTAGATAACCGTACTAATGGTATTAAACTGAAACTTGCAGATAAACCGTATCTAAGAGATCATTTTATATATTTATTTATTTATAATTTTATAAAAGTATATAAATAAGCTATATTGTATAGTTCTGTTGATGAAAAAGGAACATTAAATGTTCTGAATTTATATAAGGGGAGCCAGAATTAATTTGAAACCAGAAATCAAGAGTTTCCTTTTTATAAATCGGCATTTTTAAACTGTTGTCACTTAAAAGTTCTATCAGCTTTCGCAATGGTTAAGCCTTCTGGCGATAAATTATCTTAAAGTAAAAATTTTCCAAATCTATTTCAATCCATCACGCTGTGTAGAAAAATATCCGTGAACAGAATTTTCAGAATTTTTTAAGAGGTGTTCCGGAAAACCATCATTATTTTCCTGGGAAACATTTAATCTCTACAATATTTCGGAAACTTCATACTGACTACGTTCCATGCGTAACATTTAGAATGTGTTTTTAATCATTGCTCCATTTCTATCTTCGAAATTATAAATTGTGACATTTCTCTATTCTATAGTGTAAACTTTAGCTTGTTTAGATATTTAACAAGAAAGATCAATCATGTATGAAACATTGATTATGAAACACTTTCCAACTTCAGTGCAATTTTATTTAAACATTTCTGAAATGCGATACATTCGTCGATAATATTTTTTAAATCATCACAATGCTACATTAATTTATTATATTTAAAAACTTAAAATTCCATCGAAAAAAATCAACTTCATTCAAATGACGGCATTGAAAAATAAATTGCCTGGTTTAAACATCTCTAAAATGCGATACTTTACTCGATAACATTTTTAAAATTATCACAATACTACATTAATGTATCATATTTGAAAACTCCATCGAAAAAAATGAACTTCATTCAAATGACGGCATTGAAATATAAATTGCCTGGTTTAAAAATCTCTAAAATGCGATGCACTCCTCGGTAATATTTTTTTAAATTAACATAATACTACAATAATTTATTATATTTGAAAACGTCATTGAAAACAACTGAAATGTATTCAAATGACGTCATCGAATTATAACACGCCAGGTTCTCCTATAAAAGCAGCATTTCCTTCATAAGCATTTTTCCATTCATTGCATTCATCTCAATACTACAATAATTTATTTTATATAAAAACTTAAGACCATGGAGGTACAAGTAATTAAACTCTAAGGTAATCAAGGTAGTAATTAAACTTTAATTAAACTCTAAGGTAAACTCCATCAAAAAAATCGTCTGCTTCTGTGTTGAATGTTGAAAGCCCAGAACACACGACCAACCCTAAGGCTTGTGGTAGCTTAATGTGTGGCCGGGTCTGCTTCTCTGTGAAAAATCAATGAATATTTCATTCATATAAGCTATATTGCAGACTCCATTAGCTAAATAATTTTGCGATAAAGAAAATCAGCAATTCTTATACAACTAATTCTACAACTTTTGGTATTTATATTCTCCATAAGTGAAAATTAGGCTTCGTTGTGGAAATAATCAAAGTTAGATGAGCATTTATACTCAAATATATTGTAATTGCGTTGTTTCAGTATGTAGATGCACAGAATTTAAGCAAAAATAAAGCGGTTTGAGGACGGATACAACACAAAATATGAATTAAAAAGAACTTAAAATCACGATTTTGACACAGGATGGATGCTATATTTTATTTTGAAGTGGGTCACGTTATCTCTTCATACAATGGTCACTTGATCTCTTCATACAAAAGGTGCATTTATTATTTTAATTTTTATTTAAAGAACTACTCAATATATTTTGCTGACATTTTTTTATATATTTCATAGGATAATTTCAATTTTTCCTAAAACTCGAAGCAATTTGTGAATTTTAAATCCGCTTAAATATGTTTGAAAAATTAGGTCCCATATGGTTTAATGTATTTCATTTTTTTAACCCAGGTTCAATCCAAAACTAATTGGGTGATATTAGTCATTTTTATTCCCACAGGTCCCACTGACCCTCTGAACAACATACTAAAATTTCATTTTGATAAAGTCATTTTTACGGCAGTCATCGTGCTAACGGAGAGGCAGACAGACAGACAGACAGAATGAAGAAAGTCATAAACACTTTTTAACAGTGTAAAATGTTAAAAATTATTGACAGGGATGAATGACTGAGAATCTCAACAGCTTTTAAGAAAGATGAAAAGGCTGGCCTTGCAATAAAACATGAATTTTGGACCATAACTAAACAACAAAGATCAATCATGCATAAAGCATTGATTATGAAACACTTTCCACTTGTAATGCAATTTTATTTAAACATCTCTAAAATACAATACATTCAGCGGTAATATTTTTAAAATTATCACAATACTACTTTAGTTTATTATATTTGAAAACTTAAAACGTCATCGAAAAAAAATTAACTTTATTCAAATGAGGTCATTCAAATATAAATCGTATAGCTCTCTATGTAAAAGCTGTAAATATTTCATTCATACACTTTTATTCCATTCCTTTCATTCATCACAATACTACAATAATTAATTTTATTTAAAAACTTAAAACCATTGAGACACAAGTAATTTAACTCTATGCTTAAATCATCATCGAAAAAATCGTCTGCTTTTTTATGTAAAATCAATGAATATTTAATTCATATCAGCTATATTGCTGACTCCAGAGCTAAATAATTTTAAAGAAATTCAGCAATTCTTAAACAACTCATCCTACATCTTTATTTGTTCACATTCTCCATAAGTGAATATTAGACTTCGTTGTAGAAATAATCAAAGTTTGTTGATCATTAAAACATAAATATATTGTAAATGCGTTGTTTCAGGATGTATATGAACAGAATTTAAGCAAAAATAAAGCGATTTTAGGACAGTGTCAACACTAAATATAAATTAAAAAGAACTTTAAAAATCATGATTTTGACAGAAGGTGGATACCATATTTTTTAAGCTGGCCACGTGATCTCTTCATATAATATGGGTGTAATTATTATTTAAATTTTTATTTAAAAATCTACTGAATATATTTTGCCGAAATTTTTTTCATATTTTTTATGGTAAAATTTGAATATTTCCTAAAACTGTAGAAGCAATGAGTGAATTGTAAATTCGCTTAAAAAAATGTTTGAAACATTAAGTCCCACAGGGTTCAATGCATTTCATTTTTTCAACCCGGGTTCAGTCCAAAACTAGTTGGGTGATATTATTCATTTATATTCCCATAGGTCCTACAGACCGTCGGAACAACATACTAAAATTTCTTTTTGTTAAAGTCCTTTTTACGGCAGTTATCGTGCTAACGGGCAGACAGACAGACAGAATGAATAAAGTCATAAACACTTTTCAACTATGTTGTAAAGCGTTAAAAATTAGAGGTAAAGTCAACGAGAAAATATAAATATGCCCCCTTCAACTTCAAAACAGTTAATATAAATTAAAATTATATAAGCAATATTATTATATATATTGTTATTAATACTTTACAGCAAAGTTGAAAAGTGTTTATGACTTTTAACACTTTATAACAAAGTTGAAATGTGTTTATGACTTTGTTCATTCTGTCTGTCTGCCTGTCTGTCTGTCCGTTAGTACGATAACTGCCGTAAAAATGACTTTATCAAAATGAAATTTTAGTATGTTTTTCAGACGGTCTGTAGATGGGAATATAAATGAATAATATCACCCAAATAGTTTTGAATTGAAACCGGGTTGAAAAAATGAAATACATTGAGCCCTATAGGACCTAATATTTCAAACATTTTTTAAGCGGATTTAAAATTCACAAATTGCTTCGAAAATTTTAGGTAATATTCAAATTGTTCCAAAAAATATATAAAGAAATTCAGCGAAATATATTCAGTAGTTTTGTAAATAAAAATTAAAATAATAATTGCACCTCTTATATGAAGCGATCACATGACCATGATATGAAAAGATCACATGACCCACTTCAAAATGATATATGGCATTCATCTTGTCTCAAAAGCGTGATTTTTTAAGTTCTTTTTAATTCATATTGAGTGCTATATCCGTCCTAAAACCACTTTATGTTTGCTTAAATTCTGTGCATCTACATACTGAAACAACGCAATTACAATATAGTTGAGTTTAAATGATCATCCAAATTTGATTATTTCTACAACGAATCCTATTTTTCACTTATGTAAAATGTAAACAGCGAAATATGTAGAATGAGTTGTATTAGAACTGCTGTATTTCTTTAACACAAAATTCTTTAGCCCATGGAGCCTGCATAGCTGATATGATTGAAATATTCATTGATTTTGTATTGACTGTTGTATTATTTTGTATTTTGCATTGAGTATTATAAACTTTAAAAATAGAAATGTTACTATGGTCTACAATTTGACAACACAATTGCTCAAAAACTATAAAAGTTTTGTAAAACAAATAATGGATCTAAAATCTGTTCCTGAATATTGTTCTCAAACATATCAAATGCTTACTGTTTGTATCTACCTTTTATAGATTAGAAGACATGGTAGTGAAAACTAGCTCAGACAAAAGCGTTTTTGTTTTTTTTTTCGAAAAAAAAAAGTGTTCAAAAAATTAACATATTAAAATTATTTTTGTATATTCTTAAATGGTACTATAATTTTGAGAAAAGTATAAATTGTTAATATTTATATCTATTAGATTCGGAGATATAAGCAACCAAAGTGTTTTAAATTTTTCGTATGCCTCAAATTTGGACGGATATCTCAACCACAGATGGTTATTCACTTGAAAACTTCTTAGTAAATACTGGTTAAAGTAGACAAAATTATTAGAGCCCGAACGCCTTCCTCTAGATATGCATTCAGTGTCCATAGCTCTTATCCAGTTGTCTTCATCTTAAACGACTCCAATTAACTTATTGCTACCAATTAGTCTAGTCAATTACCTTACCGATCAGTCATTTTCAGATGAAGACAACTGGATAAGACCTATCGGTATTAATTGATTATATTGGAATCAATAAGTTAATTGAAACCAACGTGGTATGACTGGCAGTTTTAATGGATTCCAATATAACAAATTACCGCCAACCATCTCAAGTGAATTTCATTGGCTCAATCGAAACCAATTAATTCAGATGGACTAAATTTACCTCCATCGACATCAACGAATCTAACCGACTCAGATTATTTCTATTGTAAATTTTGACCAACTCGAATCCAGTTAGCTTTGACTACGCACGATTCAGGTTCCCAAAGTATAATAAGATTTCCTTTGTTTTATATCATTGTCAACAAGTTTAAATAAAAATTTGGTAATGAATTAATTTTTAATTTCTGTTTTACTTTACTCATATGTCAACAATGAGATTTTGCAACAAATGATATACATAAATTTTCAGTGAGGTTCAACTGGACTTTCATAAGTAACGCTGTTAAATGTCTATAAGTTATACGATCTTCATTGGCTCCTCTGTATGTGACGTTACCAAGGTACTCTAAGAATTTTGTTTGGTGTTGAGGTGAATTCTTCTTTTACTTCAGAGAAAATTAAATTTTAAAATGTTTTAACTCAAATTTTAGTGAATTTCAAAAATCTTTATTTTACTTTTCATTAATTTAAATAAAAATAAATCAGTGTACAAGTTATAATTTTTCTACAAATGAACAACTTTATCTGGCTGAAAATAGGCTTATTGATACCGATAAAAAATTGATGCATTCACATTGTTTTTATCTGTCCCATGGAGGTAAAGGAAAGAGTTAAAACTTTATATTGGAAAAACGCCACAATCATTGGAAACAATATTTCACGGTGGCCCTGGGGTAAGAAATGTCCCATTACATTATATATGTACACCCTCAGACAAAAAATTAAAGCGCCCCGCAGAATAATCCGATAGTAATGAAACTTTACATGCAAACACTTCCGACCGAATGTGCAAATGATCAAAAATTCGCAGTCAATGATTGAGTAATCGGAACTACAGCACATTGAAACTGAGCACCATGATGGTATATATAAGAAGCAAACCACGCTTTCAGGAACAAAACGTGCAGTGGATTTCTATTGCGTTTACGTACATTGATTGTAACAATGCCTATCTGGCGAATTAGCGACCACTACGAACATGTGAAGGAGTTTAAAAAGTGCGTGCTGCATGAGGCTGGATGGGCACACCAACGAATCGCTAGGCATTTGGGTAGGAGCGATGCAGAAATTAGTCGATGTTGGCAGGAGTGGGTTCAGAATGGCATATTTCAGCAGCAATCGGGCAGCGTACGGCCTAGAGCGACGGTAGAACGAGAAGATTGAGCGATTGTTTGAGCAACTGTGACAGCACGAGATTCGTCGTTATCAACCATCCAACGTGTGACAAACACGGAAGTGACCACCCGGACAATTAATAGAACACTATGGCAGCGGAATCTATACTTGCGGCGCCTATTACGCCACTTATTACTGACCAGTATGCACCGTCAACAGCGATTGCAGTGGTGTCGGGCCCGATCAACGTGGAATTATTCTGATTGGGGACGAATTGTCTGTCTTCAGTGATAAGTCCCGTTTCGAAATGAGTCCTGACGACCAGCGCAGACGTGTCTGGAGATAGCCCGAATATCGCCATGGTCCTGCTTTTACTGTCACACGCCACACGGCCCGACAACAGGAAGCTATGCTCTGGGGGTGCCATTTCTTTTGATAGCCGGACACCTTTGATATTCCTCTGTGGCACCATCACAGCACAGTGGTACATTGCCGACATTCTACGACCCTTTGTATTGCCATTCCTTTAGCGACACCCCGGGCTAACTTTTCTGCAAGATAATGCCAGGTCACACACGGCACGTCACTCTATTGATTGTCTGCGTGCTTACATTCCACTTTCTTGGCCAGCCGGATCCCCAGATCTATCGCCTATTGAGAACATTTGGGCTGAGATGGGGCGTTGCCTGCGACCATCCCAGAATGCAGATGAATTAGCTCGTCATATTGGAAGTCATTTGGAACGACATCCCTCAGAACACCATCCGGCAAATTTATGCATCAATGCCACGTCGGATAACAGCTTGTATGAAGGCCAGAAGTGGGCCAACGTCATATTGGCGTGCCCACTCTGTGTAGATATTTCAATGCAATAAATCATCCAAATGTTCTTAAATTTTAATCATTTCTTTTTCTATACATCCACATTACACGTACCAAATTTTGTCTAATTTGGATAATTATTTTTTTTGTGCGTCGATATTTTTGTCTTAGAGTGTACTTTTCAATATGAAACACCTAGCGGTCGAATCAAATCAGAATATAGCTCCAAATTAACATATCTTCATTAAATGATTAAACAATAGATTAATTCTCAACAGGTAAATAGTTTATGCAACCTTTTGATTATAATATTTCCATCATTTACATTATGATCTAAATTATGATTTATTTTGCATTAACAAATTCTTACTGGTTCGGTTATGTAGACCAATCCAGATATTAATGAAAAGTTTTGCGATCCTGATAGTAGAACAAGTTTTGTTTCGTGGTGAATAAGTATTCGTATTCGTGTGAACCGCCATTATTCCCGGAGTGAAGCATTAGATCCACGGGCTAGACGTGTGAACCACAGTCTAGCGATGAATGTTGAGTATACAAGAGGAATACAGCTGATGTTGCTATAGCAGTGGTTCTCAACCTTTTTGGACTCGCGGCACCTCGGTCCCCCGTTCAGGATACGGCGGCACCCCAACATCCTCTACCCCCCCCCCTCCCCGTACTTTCCCGTACTTTTATCACAATTAAAAAAATTGGACTTTGGTAGTTTTCGATCTCACCCCTCGATATATAATGTTTTGTAAACAATACAATATGCACAGAAATTTTAAAAATCTAATAACTCATCTAATAGAAATCACGTAATTTTATTTCATAACTAAAGATGTGTTTTATAATACATAAAAAAAATATCAAAATTAAATGCGAAAAATGGAAATAAATCATTAAAAAAATTTGAAGTTACAATTATTATCAAGTTTTGCAATTTTTTACAATAGTGTATTTATATATAAATAGTTTTTCTGCCAAATGTTTAAATTACTTGTTTTAAGCTTAATAAAATCAAAGATATAGAAATGGTTTCAAATAAAGGTATCAGTAGCCTTAAAAAGTTAGTGCGAAATTTGAGGCTGGTGTTTTAAACATAATACTTTTAAGTCTGGTCTCAAGGTTGACAACGCAACACGAATGTCATCCTCAAGACTTAGAAGTCTATTTCTTGATTTTGACTTAATTATAGCCATAGCGGAAAAACTTTGTTCACACAGATATGACGTAGAGAACGGTAAAAGTAGCTCTATGGCTTTTTTAGCTATGTTGGAATATTCTTGCGATAATTCAAGCCAAAAGATAGCCACTGATTTCGCGTTACTTTTTCCAAAGTTAATTTTTAAAGTAGAATCCGTACAGACATCGATGAATTCATCCCTTTCAGAAGCAGTAAGGTTCAGTTCTTCCGCGCTATCTGTGAATTCAAATGGTGCCACAATCCAGTCCAACTTTCCCATTGATAGGAATGGAAAGTATTGATCAATCGCATTGTCTAGTTGCGAGATGTGGTCAAGAATGAGATGTTCTATATTTCTTAGACTACTGGAATCATCTTCATTCATCAGACCAAGAAGAGAGGGAAAGTTAGACAGATCCCCTTTTTGGATCGATGATTTCCACGAGGCCAGTTTTCTCTTAAAACCTTTTATTTCGTTTGTTGATGAAATTAGTGTCTCTTTCCGACCTTGCATAGACAAATTTAATTCATTAAGCTTTTTGAATATATCAGTCAAGTACGCAAGTTTCAAAGACCAAACTTTATTGTGCCAAAGTTCATTAAACGTGTTCTGTTTTTCTTTTTCAAAAAAAAAATTAAGTTCTAGTAGCCGGCTTAAGACATTGCCTTTAGACAGCCACCTGATTTCTGTGTGTAAAACTAATTAAACATGAGCAGCGTCCATTTTTTGGCATATTTTTTCAAAAATGCTTGTTTTTAAATGTCGTGTTTTTATGTAATTTACCATTTTGACAGCCTGATTCAAAACCTCGAAAAGTTCGTTGCAGCAAGTTTTTGAAACTAAAGCTCCTCTATGCAAAAAACAGTGAATTTTTATCACAAAAGGATTTTCTGTGAGGACTCTAGTTGTAAACATCTTAAATTTTCCTACCATGGATGGTGCGCCATCGGTACAAATTCCGACACAATTCTCCCACAGGAGGCCATGCTCTGTGAGGTAAGAAGACACTGAATTACAAATGTCTTGACCAGTGGTGGTCGTTCGGAGCTCTTTACAAAAAAGAAATTGTTCTATAATGTCATTGTCATTAACGAATCTACCAAACCCAAGGAGTTGTGATTTGGAGATAATATCTGTGCTTTCGTCTACTTGTAAAGCATATTTGCCATTGGCTCTCATTTTCGCCACAACTTGCTCGTTTACATTTACTGACATTTCAGATACCCTGTGCTGTTCGAGAGTGGAACTTTGGAAACCTGATCTCTAGCTTCTTGACCAAGTACAGTTTCAACAATGATGTTACAAGCTGGTCCAATTATTTCCTCTCCGAGAGTGTGAGGTTTCATTTTTTTTTGCTATCAACTCAGCAATTTTAAATGAAGCCTTAAGACTAGCATCAGATAAGGTGACCCTTTTAACCATTATAGATGCAGCTATTTTCTGGCCTTCCAGTAAACGTGAAAAATAGCAAGAGTTTTTATCTGACTCATCTGGATGTTTTGTAGTCAGATGCCGCTTTCAGATGCCGCTTCAGCTTACTAGGGACCTTGGTTTGATTGCTGAGAGTTTCCCCACAAACGACTCATACGGGCCTAAGATTGCCCTGATCAGTATTCCACGTAAATCCATACGACAAATAACTGTCCAAATATGTCCTTTTCTTAGGAAAAGGTTCATTTCTTTTATCGCCATTTAAACTTGAGGAATCGGAAGAAACTTCAACATTAACCTTCACTTCAACTTCTTCTTGACTTTCCTTAATTTTACGTCTTTTCACCAAAAACTTATCCACAATCCAAAACCCGGAAGCAGTAAAATTGAAAACCACGTTGTCAGCACAAAAACAATGACCCCTATTCTCCAGTTTACGATTTACGTCCACTAATTTCTAGCCACGTGGTGGAGTTCAGGGTTGCCAGAGTGTACGAAAGAAAATTCGCAAACTACGCAGAAGAGCCCCCAATTCCTCTAAAAATAGTCCCCACTCCCTCACAACGAGCGCCAGAGACTGTCGGCGACTTTGTGAGGGCGCACTCGGACGAGTCCGTCTGTCCAGGAAGGCTAACCCAAGGTTATGTTAGGCCCCATCACACCCCACTCCAAAGTTTTCACTTCGAATTTCACCAAATTATTCCGAACCAAAATGTACGGTGCCGAATAATTCTATCAACGTATCAAGACGTATGTTGGCGATTTTATATTGTCTGGCACACGTACCACAAGCAAAAAATATTTTTCAGTCCAAACATAATATTTTGTTTTTTTCTTAATTTTACAGAAGTAAATTTTTCTTTTCCCTCCTTAAAATCTCGTGGCACCCCTAGACAATCACCCCGGTTGAGAATCACTGTGCTATAGGATGGTACAACTGTAGATCATGCTGAGGCGTACCGGCATCATCTGATGAAAATCGGTGAGATTTATCAATCAGTATTATTTAACTATGAGTAATACCAAAGTTCACATATATCGCCCAGTAATTTCTGTGTTTTAAGTTCAATCCACTGAACGGGCTTGTGCAATAGTATGTCTGTTTTTAACACTTTACAACATAGTTGAAATGTGTTTATGACTTCGTTCATTCTGTCTCTCTGTCTGTCCGTTAGCACGATAACTGCCGTAAAAATGGCTTTATCAAAATGAAATTTTAGTATGTTTTTCAGACGGTCTGTGGGACCTATAGGAATATAAATGATTCATATCACCCAATTAGTTTTGGATTGAACCCGGGTTGAAAGAATGAAATACATTGAACCCTATGGGACCTAATTTTTCAAACATTTTTTAAGTGAATTTAAAATTCACAAATTGCTTCGAAAGTTTTAGAAAATATTCAAATTATCCCATAAAATATATAAAACAATGCCAGTAAAATATGTTAGATAGATTTTTAAATAAAAATTGTTTAATATAGGGAGAAAAACAAATTTAATTAAATTCTGACCCTTGCTATATTCTCCAGAAAGAAAAAAGAAAGAACAATCATGCATAAGCATTGATTATGAAACACCTTCCAACTGAAATGGAATTTCATTTAAAAATCTCTAAAATGTGATACATTCAGTGGTGATATCTTTTATAGTGGTGATATTTCAGTGGTGATGTCTTTCAGTGGTGATATCTTTCAGTGGTGATACAGCATTACTGTAATTTATTATACTTAAATATTTAAAAATTCATTGAAATATAAATCGTCTGATTCTCTATGCAAAATCAATGAATATTTCATTCATATAACTTGTATTCCAGACTTCAGAGCTAAATAACTTTGCGTGAAAAAAAATCAGTAATTCTTATATAACTCACCTTACAATCGCTTGAGATATTTGCATTCTGCATAAGTTAAAATTAGGCTTCGTTGTAGAAATAATAAAAGTTTAGGGATCATTTAAAATCACAATTATTTGAATTGCGTAGGCACGGAATTTAGATACACAGATAATATATGTGTGTGTGTGTGTGTATGTATTCAAAGTATTAGAATCGTGCCGAAGATAGGAACTCGAATTTTCGAAGGATCTACACGTTTTGGGACTTCTAGAACACGAAAAAACTAATTTTAGGGAGACGCCTGTGTGTGTAAGGATGTATCTGTGTGTCTGTGAGGATATTGCATCCACTCTAACTGAAAAACTAAAGGACCGAATTTCATAAAATTTGGTAGGTAAGTTTTTTGTGGGAAACTCTGATGTTTATTAGATTTTAGTATGGTTCGTAATAAAAGAACCCGCCTTCTTTGCGAAATGACAGGCAAATATTGTCTTTATCCACTCTAGCTAAAAACTAATGGACCAAATTTAACAAAATTTGGTATATAAATCACTTATAGGTTATTCTGGTACGATTCGGGAAAAAGGGACGGGCTGTTTTTGCGAAATGGCCTGCAAAAATCGTTAAATCTAAAAATAAAAGACTACGTGTGCTCAATTATATCAGTTAAATGCTTATTTTATACAGGATTTTTGACAACAAAAGGAATAAGACTAACCCCATTACTCTAGGACTAGCCGTTCTTGAGATATTCTAGATTTTTCGCGTTTTCGCTATGCCACCTTTGACAATAAGTCCAGCTATCAAATGAGAACCAAATTTAAGTTTAACGTGTAAATTCAATGTCATTTAAAATACTTATGGTTGTTATTTTGTGCAGATAAACTCAAATTGTTATTGAAAAAATAAAGAGAACGCGCGCGTGAATATGAGTCTGCAGGGATAGTCATGTGATGCCTACATCAGAATTTTTAACCATCTTACAACAATGATTCATAGAAGTGTAAGGAGATTATTTGCAGGCCATTTCGAAACTAATGCAGGATCTATATTTGAGGATCCACCAAATTTTTGTGAAATAAAATGTTCTACAAATTTAAGCTGTGTACCAAATTTCAACTCTCTAGAACGTAGGAAAGTGCATTAAAAATGCCATCAAATAAGTATATCATGAAGGATTATATTCAATTTTAAAAAAATTGAAAAATTGTTATCTACCATATTTATTTTAAAATATGAAACTTCTCTTATATATAAAATAATTAAACTACTGAAAATATATTTATTATATAGTATAACTCTTTTTTCTTTCTGGAGAATATAGCAAGAGTCAGAATTTAATTGAATTTTTTTTTCTCTCCCTACATTAAATAATTTTTATTTAAAAAACTATCTAACATATTTTACTGATATTTTTTTTATATATTTTATGGGAAAATTTGAACATTTCCTAAAAATTTCGAAGCAATTTGTGAATTTTAAATTCGCTTTAAAAATGTTTGAAAAATGAGGTCCCATAGGGTTCAATGTATTTCATTTCTTCAACCCGGGTTCAATCCAAAACTCATTGGGTGATATTATTTATTTATAGTCCCATAGGTTCCACAGACCGTCTGAAAAACATACTAAAATTTCATTTTGATAAAGTCATTTTTACGGCAGTTATCGTGCTAACGGGCTATTTGTGCGCATGCGTGGCAAATTGCGACGAGCTTATTTATGACATATCAAAAGCAGTTATTTATGGTATACCAAAGTCGTATCTGTATTAATTGAGTGGTGATCGCTTATTTAGGACCGGAAAAACGATAGTACTATTTCTAGTTTTATATTCTTACTTGAACTTAAATAAGACACACATGTATGAAATAGAATTGATATTCAATGCAGCTACATCAAATATGTTAAAAATAGAAACGCACAAATTTAAAAAGAACTAAGAGAAGTTTCTACATTAAAGCTCTTCATAGGAATTCTCTGCACACCTGTATTACAAACATTTTTCACAATTTCTCAACACCATTACTTATGCATACGAACTCTTCATATTCACGTGTATTTGAGATATCCTTCCAGGTAAAAGGTGTATTCCAAATGCACTTTTCGATAGTGAAGTTACTGACTCCTCACCTTTAATGCTTATAAATATTTAGATGCCCGTATACTGCATTTTTTACTCCACGTACTTTCTGAGATATTTCAATATTTTGTGTGCATTAAAAGTCGTAAATGTTTATTTCCAGATTTTTCAGTAAAAGTTTATTTCCTGAATTACTGATCCATGATGAAGTTGAAAACATCTTCTAAGAAGAAGAGAAAATTTTCGAAACGAGAATGTTTCGAAATGTTTGAATGCATTTTAGCTACATTAAAGGTAAGATGAAAAAGCCAATGCAAATTGATGAGTAAATAAAATGATAAGAGAGAATAACATGGTCTCTGAAATTTTTGGATTCCATTCTCTGGTGCTAAAAGGCTAAGTGCTTAAAGAAACATGAGAACTGTATTCTAGTAATATTCTGGAATGTCAGAAGCGGTGGCTGTACTTAGTGTGATAAGAATAAAGTAAAATGAGAAATAACGAAGCTATACAATAACAGCATAACATCGGAGGCAGAAAATGAAGATACATAATCAGTTTAAAATTTATTTTGACAAAACTTGGAGAAATGAGGTTATTTCTTGTTTTAATGCATTGCATTTTATTTTTATACAAGTCATTCTTTTTGTTTCATCTTTTCATACTAAGTGGCACCATCAGTGGTGTAATTTAAAATATCTTTCTATCGTATGGTCCTCATTTGCTGTTAAGTTCATGGTTTGCACGAACTGAAAAAATAACATGATAAATTAACATGAGAAATAATATGATTTAATTTTATGTGTGTGATTAACTTCTTGATTTTTCATTTTAATTATATTTATTCACACTTAGTGGCTCCTATTCTTGTAGTTTAGAACTTTGTTGTGACATGATTTTCATTGGTAGCAATCCAATTTGCCTTTCAAGGTTCTACTTAAAAATTTTTGAAATATCTATTTCTCAACTTAGGATATACTATGGATATAACAGAGCTTATATGAAGAGTGCTATGGATTCTGTATCAAATTAAAAAAAATATAAGATGGTTCACTAAGGATTTCCACTTTCTTTTAAAAAATTAATTTTCCTTGAAACATCTATTTTTCGAGGCAGGCTGCAAATAGAGCTTAGAGGAAGACCAATATAGATTCAAGTATTAGATTGCAGTAGGATGGATTTCTGATGATGAATTTCCCACTAGAGTCATTAGTAAAACTTTTTTAGTTTTTCTAACTCCATATAAAAATTACTGCCATCCGCTTAACCAGAAAATTACTGATTTCCATGTGTTTGTTCATCTTGCTTTGGACGCTTGTTCTCTTATGGCGTTGCTCAATTCTGAAATCAATTATATGAAAGTTGTTGCTATCGATAGTGGTTTCTCTCCTAGCATTGCTGATCGTGCTATTAAAAAATGTGGTAAACCATCCTCTAAACCTGCTTTTAAAAATATTTCAACAACACTATAATTTTACAATTTTTTCCAAAAACTAGATAGCAAATTGCTAGAATCCTTAAAACATTCAAATTCTAACTTGTGTTTAAAGCTTTTTATAAACTCAGATTATCTTGATCATTTAAAAACTTCTAATACTCGTAGTTTTCGGCAAATACAGCATGTCTTCCCAGTGTGGTTGTTTTTATATTGGTCAATCTAAACATCCTTTAAAATTTCATAAAAAAAGAACATGCGAATGATGTCCAAAATCAGGAATTCAATAAATATTCAATTGCTTAATACTGACCATAAGTTGGAACACCATTTTCTACAGCGGGAATCATACAAAAATCCAAGTCTGTCTATGATTTTGATATTTCTGAACCCTTTCATATCTAGGAAATATCTAGTTAATGACTTGACCAGTACTTTATTTTTGTCCGATGTCTGACGGAGTTTATTTATTTAGATTTTTGAACGTTGTGGTTCCTATATGTCGTTTTAACTTATTTTTCGTTTTATTGTGTCCACTTCATTCTCTTACAGACTTGACACGTCTTGTCGGGATGTTTCTGTTATGTTTTGGCGCACGCCAATCTTGTATGGTACTTCTCGTTTTGGATTGGCTGGAGTGTTATTCATGCTGTTTTCTGATTGGTTCTCTCAAGTGAGCTCTTAATCCAGGTCTTGTATCCCTCTGTTTTTTCTATTTGAACCTATTTTGTATTTTTGACTACGGGTTTATTGGTTAAATTGCATTGACGAAAGGGATTCAAATTATTCTCGATACAGTATGTTTCGCTGTTATTTTATTTGTGCTTAAATACGTTGTTCACGTTAGTTACCATTTTACTTATTGTTAGTGTCTTTTACTTATTGATATCATTAATGGTATTTTCTTTAAATACACCTATTGATTGTCCTCATAGTAATCCGGATGCCCTTTCTATTAAAATTCCTATTATTTATAAAGGAGTCCGGCCACAGTTTAGTGAACATTTGGCAGATTAAATGTTTCTAGTAATTTTGTTGTCAAAGCATTTGAAAACTTTGTAATACTTATTGTTGTGATCATGATATTTCTTTTAAGTCTTATGTAACGTTATTAAGTATGTATATATTTAGACTGAGAACATTCTTTTGATAATTCCGATACTTATAAATGAGTTATACGATTTTGTATTTTGTGTTTAGTATAACTTTTCGTGTAAATTAGAGTTGTGTTACCTGTTTCTGTACAAATTCAATCCAATTAAAACCTACAAGCAGCATTTCAGTTGCACAAATTAAAAACATTATCTTGCGTAAATTAGATGTATATAAATTTATAAGTACAGTAAAACCTCGATAACGTGACTACCCTTGAAAACTGATCACTTTATGAAAATGGCATGGTCACTTTGAGAAAAGTGGTCACTTTAGCCAGGTGGTCAATATACCAAAGTGACCTTTACCAGGTTTCCCTGTATATGTATTTAATAGCGACATTTTCGATGGTGATTATAGATCTCGAGAAAGATGATGGTTTTTCCTGCACATGACAGAATGCCCCCTCATGTAAAAGGTACATTTAAAATGTACTTTTTATTGGAAACCTATTTTACTTCTCGATTTTAACGCCTATAAATATTTAGATATTTAAAATCAGAAATATTTCTTTTCATCTAGAATTTCTGTTACTATGTAAGGCAGGTGAATATAACCGCTTAACGGAATTTGATAGTATGCTTCAAAAATGTATAAGGTTGAGGAATAACTCTATTAACAAAGCTAGTCGTGATGTCAGAATCGAATGCAAATTTTATATTAGTAAACACGACTTGATCGTAAGTTATATTCACTATAAACATTTATTTTGTCAGTTCTCCATTGCTACTTTCTTAAGATATTATAGAATTATCTTCTGAAAACGAATGATTGTACTCTTAAAATGCCAAATATGCATTTTGCGAGCTTGGAAGTTATTACAATAACACCAATGAGATTTAAATGTTGTTATACTGTTAATATTGCACGTTTCTGATGCTTTTAATTTTGAAATTTAAACACTGTTCTGTTTTAGGTTGATATAAATAATGTCGTACATGTTTTTTTCATTAAATTAATGTAGTATCAATTTTCACAGAGTTGCAACATAAAGTACATAAAGTAATAGAATGTTTATTAAATTAATTCAATTTGTATTTTATTTATCAACAATGCTATTTTTACTTTCTTATACTATTGAATATGATAGTATATGAGAAAGTATTGTTTCCATGGACATTTTCGATTTATAAATTTCAATTCCATTATATAAATTTTATAGAAATCAGGGTTATACTGATTTGGTGATAGCCGCCAATCTTATAGACAGATGATATACGGAAAAGCGTCCTTCCATCGTATTTTAAGCGTCTTTTCATCGTTTCACATTATTCTTTTATTTCGTAAAATATTTTTCTGCAGAGAGTTTTCGTATTCTACGGATTCAAAAGGATTAAAGTTCGGATTAAAGAAAATGCGATGAAACATTTTGAATAGCCACTAAAACTTTTTCGCATGGCTTATTTGCCGAGAAACATTTAGTTCTGAGTATCACGTTATAAATGCATGTAGCCGATTAACTCTGAATAACTGGGAAAATTCTGATGGTCCCGTGATTCAGGCCACGTGATCAGGTGCTTATAAGTTTTACCTGCTACCGAAAATTGCTGAGCAGTTACAAGTTAAAAGAATGGATAAAATCCCCAGGAAGAGCAAACATTAGGTAGAGTTCTTATTTCTAAAAATCTTAAAAGCCCTCTTAATCTGAACAACTCAATAATCCGAGCATCATAACTCAATAATCTGGTCCAAATTTATTTGTATTCTAGGGGTTTTACTGTGCATATAAATAAAACTGTCGTTTGAAATAATAAAACTTTCTAAGCCTTCTCTGAAGAAAACAGTCATGGCACAATTATGTGACTAAATTTTCAAATTCATTATCCAATTATCTGACCATTATTTTTAATTGATCATTTATCCCATTTGGTGATCAGCTGCTGGTGGCCATTGTCAAATTAGGTAACAATTATAAGTGGCCAAATTTAGGTGGGCATTGCTAATTAGCTGAATATAGTTTTTAGTTGATAATTTAACATACCTTTAAAATTTATTAAAATTGTAGTAATTTAAATGTAATGAGAAATACACTAAGATTTTGAATGATCATAGCTAGGAGAGCTACAAAATATAACATTAATAAAAGCGGCAAGAAATCAGGATAAAATATAATTTCTGAAAACGTATCAAATTTAAAAATACACAGTATAAAATATATCGTCTTCAAGTATTTTCCAGCGAAAAAGATAAAATCCAGGGAGATAAATATTATTAAATGAGAAATATATCAAATAAAATGCTATTTTTTTAACTGTGGGTGTTGAACCATGACATGAAGCAAGTTTGGAATGACGCCAGTAGGGGGTTTAAGGACAAATTATCAGCAATATGACTTTTTCCACTTTTGCTATAGAAAAATATAATGCAATCCCTAAAAAATAAGAGTTATTGTTTATGGCTTGTTCGTTTTAAATATTATAAATAGATGTTGAGCAAAATTATTTGCTTATTTCAGGAGTAAATTATGAATATGACATGAGTTAGTCGCTAAAATTGCAAAATTTTAAATATAGGAGTACCTTAAAAATATTGAACAATAAATTGATTTCATTTACGTTTAACCTTTTGTTTACGGATAGGACAGCGCCCATCCCAAACAAAGGGCCTCTCAAAAAGTCATGTATTTGACATACCCTACACCAAACAGTTCGACCCCTCTTTGCGGACATTGGCGTCATGTCTGCAAAAGGGGGTCGAACTGTTTGGGATAGGGTATGTCAAATACCTGTCTTTTTGAGAGGTTCTTCGTTTGGGATGGACGCTGTCCCACCTGTAAGCAAATGATTAATATTGTAAGTACAAATACTAGATTATCCAGATTACGTAGGATACGCATTTTGATGCCTTTTAATTACTTTACCCTAGAGAAAACATTTTTAAAAAATGAAGAAATGTTATTGAAATCAAAAGCACTTTTATGAAAATGTAAGGCATTACATACTTCACTATTTTATGGTGTATTTGTAAATTTCTAAATAAAATACTGTAGTGCATGTATTAAAATCCGATTAATATATAAATCTGCTAATACAGTATCTGAAAATTTTTTAGTTTCAGCAACGTTATAGAAGTTATTTTATTTTTCAATTTGAATGTGTTTAATTTGTGTTAATTAGATGTTGAAACATAAAATTTATTTATAAATAAAAGAAAATCAAAGACTATTTCTCGTTTTCTCAACTTTAACAAAATAGTAGTAATTATTATTTTGATGTAGAGTATACTTATATAAATCATTCTAAAATAATATATATGTATTAGTGCAAATGTAAAACATCTTACTGATGAAAAAATACATTTAATATAAAATAAAATCATCTTGATAATTTCTAACAGTAAATGCAAATGTATATTAACCCTCGCCATACTCAGATGGGGTCAATTTGACCCCAGCCGGATATTTTGCAGCTTTTTTGCATTTACAAATTGTATACTAAAATTATTTTCTAAGAATTCTCCTATAAAGGTATCTTTTGTAATTTAGTAAGCTTAGTGAACTTCGGGCATTTCTATTTTTTTTTCATTTGTAGAAATAGCGAATGGGGTCACATTGACCCCATCTTAGGCAATAAGTGAAAATTCAATTTTTGTATCAATTATCAGAAAGATGTGACAGAAAGAAAATTATTGGCTTTCTGCCAAATGTAGTTCACTAGATGGTTAATAGATGGCGCTGTGGGTAGGGCATTCCCACACAAGCAAGTGTAGGTGCTCCAAATCTCGCATTTGGTTATCGCCTGCTATTCTATTTGGTTGTATGTAAATTTCACTGTTCAACGAAATGAATCGTCGCGGTTTGACTATCGAAGAGGCGCATTCTATATTATTTGCTGAAAGTTCAGACGAATCAGTGGATATAGGTGAGTCTGATGTTTCATATAGGGATACAGAGCCTGAAATTGTAGAAGAACATTTATCTAATTCTGAATGTAGCGATGGAAGCTCTGAAAGCGATGATGAAGATCGTAATCCATATGTTGCTGGAAGGTTGTGGAAATACATGTGTTTCAAACACTCGTATTCATAATGTTATTAGGCATGATTACGGCCCAACTGCATTAGCTAAGAATGCCAAGACAGATATTGATGCATTTTCCCTTTTCATCAATGATGAAATAATCAATATAATTGTCACATTCACTAACCAAAGGGTCTAAATAAAGTAGAAGAATGGAACGGAACACATCCCGATTGTGCACGTCGTATAAGGAAAGAAACCGGTGCAGTCGAAATTCGTGCTTTCCTTGGATTGTTGATCATGATGGGACGATATCGAGATTCACGTGAACTAATTCATGATTTATGGAGATCAGATATACCACCCATCCTATATATACAACTACTATGAGCCGCGATCGATATCTTACTCTTCTTTCCGTCATTCGATTTAATGATATGAATTCTAGAGCTGAACGAAAAGAACGAGGTAAACTTGCTCCACTTCGAGCTGTGACAGACATATTTGCAGAAAACTATAAAAATATGTACGAAGCGTCACCTTTCGGTACAATTGATGAGGAATTGGTAAAATATCGAGACAGATGCCCCTTCAAAGTATACATGGCTAACAAACCGAGAAAATACAGCATCATAGTCTGGATGCTTTGTGATGCTACAACATTCTACTGCTGTAACCTGCAAGTTTATTTAGGTCGAGCAGGTGATCAACCTGAGGTCAATCAAGGACTCCATGTTGTGAAAAACCTTGTAAGTTACTGGACTAATTCTGGTCACAATGTAACTACAGATAACTTCTTCACAGATATAACTTGGGCCGAAGACCTCTTAGCATGCAATGTGACTCTGGTGGGTACCATGCGGAAAAATCGCAAAGATCTTCCTAAGTGTCTGGTCAATGTAAAACAGAGAGCAACTTATTTATCTCATTTTCTTTTCACCAAGAACCTGACATTGGTCTCGTATGTACCGAAAAAAAAAAGTGTTGTTCTCCTATCCAACATGCACCATGACTACAACATTGCTGATGAAAGTAAGCAATTCAAGCTAGACATAATCCCGGATTACAACAGTATAAAGAGTGGAGTTGACATTCTAGATAAGTTTGTTCGATAATGTACTTGCCGTAGAAGTGCCAGGAAGTGGTCCCTGAGTTTATTTCTCAACTTCATAGATATTGCCGCCTATAATGCTTTTGTCATTTGGAGAATGAATACACAAAAGGATATCGACATGAAGTCTATGAAAAATGCTCGCAAATGGTTTCTGGAAGAACTTGGAGGACAGTTGGTAGAACCTCAGTTGAAACGCCGCGCTTCTCATATTGAAAATGAACCCTTTGGCAACAAGGAGTCCACAATTCAGGCTATAAAACTTAGTGGAAGGAAAGTAAGAAAAGTTAAGTATTAAATCGACTCTGAGACAGAAAGACTTTCAGTAAAACGGGGTAGGTGTGCTATGTGCTCTAGATCAACAAATGACACCAAGTAGTCGCAGAAGGGTAACAGCTGCAGGAAGTTTATTTGCAAAAACCATACTTCAAGTGTTATTTTGTGTATTGATTGCCACAAAAATTAGCAGCAGGATTGAAAGGCTGTTATAATACATTACTATCATTATTCTTATAAACGTATTTTTTAAATTTGTATTTACTTCAGTTTTAGTGCTATTTACTAATTCATAATATTATGGAAATTACATTTTTCTCTTTGTACTAAATATTTATAGCCAGTGTTATATGCTTTCATCAGTTTTCTGGCCTAAACATAATAAATACATATGGGGTCAAAATGACCCCATCTTAGGTATTTCTGTAATATTTTGATCTTAGTATGGCGAGGGTTAAAAAGCGAAGTATAAAATTCTATAACTAAATAAACTTAGTATAGAGTACAGCATTAGAGCAAACATTCACCTTACTATAAAAAACAATTTTCGCTAGATATTTTGGAATACAAATGTAGCTTCTAATATATAATTCATATGCAATTATAAAACATCTTATTAATGACAAAATATATTAAATATATATATATACAAATATATTGGTAATTTTAAGGTATAGGTGCAAATAAATATTAAAAAACACAATATAAAAATTTTTAATTAAATAAACTGAGTACAGTATACAGTATTATAGCAAACATTTTACTTTCCCTGCAATAAATGGTATGGAGGAATACGTGTGTAGGGAAAGTTTTGGAAAAATCGCAACTCGAGTTTTCAACGAATCTACACGTTTTGAGAGAACTAGAACACGAAAAAAACTATTTTAGCGTGACGTATGCGTATGTATCTGTCTGTCCAATGTATGTATGAACTCTAACTCAAAAATTAATGAACCAAATTTCATAAAATTTTATAGGTATGTCATGGTGCTGATTCGATTTTGGTAGGAATTGCGATGAAAGATCCCTCCTATTTATGCGAAAAGTTCCGCAAATACCGCATGTATACACTTTAGCTAAAACACAAATTCACTAAATTTTTCAAATTTTGGTAAAATGGTTACATGTGGATTACCCTGGTTCTGATAAGACTGTGGTTGGATTCGGATAGAAAAACCTACATTTTCTTGCAAAATGGCCAGCAAAAATCTAAAATAAAATACTGCATATGCTCAAATGTATCCATTAAATGTTTATTTTATAAGTAATGTTTGACAATGAAAATAATAAGCCCAACCACATTTTTTAGGACTAGCTGATTTCGAAATATTTTAGTTTTTCCGTATTTTTGCTATTCCAGTTTTTTTACCAAATGAAAACAAAAATTGAATTACACGTGTAAATTCTGTGTAATTGCAAATAATAGTGCAATTACACAGTGTATATATAGTGCAATATATAGTGCAATTAAAATAATTTTAATGAATTATCAATGGAATAAAGATAAAATGAATGTAAGTCTGTAGCGAAAGCCATGTGCTGCTCACATCAGGTTTTTTATTGCTGTAAAGAAATTTGAGCTAGTTATTTCGGAGTACAAACATAGCTTCTAATATATAATTGATATACCCTGAGATATGTTTTTAGCATATTTATCCATCAGTGGAGCGTTGCACCTGTGTCATAATTCAACAAGTGAACATAATTTGGTTAAACCTGTCTAATTCAATTCTACATGACGGTGATATGAAATCAACTATCTTTGACTCTCGAAGAGCGAGAAGTTCGGGATATAGATTATTATGATATAAACGGGAATCATAGGATTGTACGGGATTAAACGCACAATTGCCAGTTGCCAGATATACTGAAAGTAAATAAATTACTAAATATATATATATATATATATATATATATATATATATATAAATATATATATATATATATATATATATATATATATATATATATATATATATATATATATATATATATATATCCAGAATGAAGTAATACATCACGATCTTAAAATCTCTGGCATTACAGAGTGCATTGGGCTTTTCACTCAAAATGTTTACAAGAAAAACTCCAGTAGGCCCTGTATGAGAGACGTCGATCAGGTCTATGACCCTACCGCACCTTCCTATTTTAGGAAGCGTAGGCCTCGACACCTTCTGTTTGGCTCTAACGAGATCAAATGGAAAAATCCTCGTTACCTAGTCCCTCAAACGGGTGTCTCCGAGTTTTTCAACTACCCTCGCTGACCGAAGATAGATGGCGCCACTCCGATTCAAGGACTTGGCGTTTTTTCGACTCTTCTTTCACGGCCTTGCGACGGGCCAATAGCACGGATAGCATTTGTTACTCGCGTTGCGTGTTTACGGTTCTTTCGTCCACGTTCACAAGTTTTAACTTAGTAACTTTAATTTTGTATTGTACATAACTGTACAAGTTTACTCTGCACAACATCTTGCAGAGTAGTGTGTAAAACTTTTTTCTTCACAACAAGAGCGACTTGAAAGTATTGTTAGTAAACTTAAATTATCAAATGAAAATTTCTATGTAAATTGTTTTTCCTAATATCTTTAAATTTTATTGCATACAGTACCTTAATATTTAATCCTGCAAATTTGTACATTTTTCTTATATATCATTTATACACTTGTAACTTGCTCCAATCATTCTGATTGGTCCCTGCTCTTGCTCCTCCCCCTTTCCCTTCCATACCTACTTACGGGTTCAGCTTTCCAAGACAGAGTCTCCATCTCAAGCATGCATGAAGCAAGTCAACAGCAAAGAGGACCCTCTTCGGAGCCGAGTGCAAAGCCAGATCATCATATTGTTATTGCTATAACTAATGGACATTCTGCATTTTCGATGTGGGGTTACGTGTCTGAGACACAGGCACCCCGTTAACATGCGTCTTGGCTTGGCTTATCTGCTTTCATTTTTAATCCGTGTATTCTACTCGGGCATTAGAGCAACATATGCGTCTTCTCCTAAGTAGTGGATCGTGCTTTTGTTATGCTTTTATTGGAAACTTCCTTATCTCTATATATACAGGCTGATTCAGAGAAGATAGGCACACTTTACGATGTGGTAGCACATACCAAGCAAAGTCCGGCCATCCAATCAGCTGCTCTAAGTCCTCGGACGGGCCGGGTGGTCTGGGCTTTCGACACCAAGCAAAGTATTTTTCGTCAGAGTTTACCGAGTCGCAAATGAAACGTAAAGGAACAGTGGACGATTAATGGTAAAACCGTTGAGGTGAGGCAAAATCACAAGAATGACTTAGAAGTTATAAAATGACATTTAATAAACAATAACCACTACAGTGATGGCTCAAAAGAGCGACCGTCAACCTGAATGCACGTCTCACAGCGGCAATGGAGGGTTTGGTGAACCCTCTCGAACAGACTAGGCATGTTATGCACTTCGGCAGCAGCGGTCGAAATCTCTTCAGATTCGAGGGGAGTGTTACAGACGAGACTCTTGAGATATCTCCCCAAAAAATTAAAATTTACAAATATGTTTAGAACAAATTTTACATTTCTCAATTTCTTAAGAATATTGCTAAAAATTACTTACACTATTAGTAGTGTAAAAATAGTAAATAATATGATATATTACTCTATTTAAACTAAAACACAATTTTTATGTAGTACTTAAATATATAATATCTCATACAAATACGATTTAAAAAGTATGACATTTATAATAAACACTCTTTCAAAGACGAACATGCTCGAGAACAATCTTTCGCCAAAATTCTAAGAGGTAATCAATGAAATGTCAATTTTCTTTTGCTAAACTGAGAAAGAATTTGCCAATATCTCATCTTTTCCGTCTTAAGTACTACAATTTAGAAGATAAATGTTAGAGGGAAGTTATAAAAATTCGTTTTGTGACACGGACCGATATTCGATAAATTACAAAGCAATTTAGGTTTTCACATTTGGATGATCTCAAGTAGTTTGTATGATTAAACGTTACAAAAAATATATATATATATAACTAAATTGGAATAGTTTAGATACTTTCTCTGTTACATGTGTTAACTCGATAATAGGAATTTAAAGCATGTGTCATTAATTAAATGTACGGAATACAGTAGGAATTGCATTTTATATACTATATTTTATGTGGACTTTGTACTTTTAGTTGAAATTGTTTCGAATATACTTATCAGCACTAATCGTTTCTAAGTTGTATTACATCTAAACAATTATCATCCTATATACGCGGCTGTCGTATAATACGTTATGCACTCAACTATAAACGTTCACATTCAACTATATTAATATAAAATATATGTGAAATGCATATTTAAAAATGTTAAAGGATATTTAATCACTTTCAGAATTTGGGCAATATTTTTAGACACACTATTTGCTTTCCAAATTTTTTCTGCTTGAAGAACATACGCTAATTCCTAAAAATTAGCCTAATCGCTGAGTATTTCAAGAACTAAAAGTTGAAATGGAATTAAACCTTGTAACCGTGACCAAAAAGGTAAAACGAGTACGGTAACAGAGCGTGTTGTGCAGGGGTTATGCATGTCAATACATGATTTATGTTTTCTGTAAAAAAAAACTGAAACGAAACTTGTTCATCACTATTAATAAGAGGTGTATTAATAAGAGGGTCAAAGTGTATTAAAAGTCTAGCATAGCTAGTGGCAACATTGAACACACATTTTTACTTGGAACAGAAACTTAAATTGAAATAATTGTCCGAAAGATGGTTGCCTTAATGTTGTGCAAATTGATCTGCATCATAGTCGATCTGCTTCTGCTATTCTTAGCAAGAGGTTGATAAATGGTAGAGCTGATATTGCTCTAATTCAAGAGCCCTGGACCTGCAATAGTAAAATTTTGGGTCTAGGAATCAAGGGCTTTAATGTCTTTTATGATACATTCTGTGTCAGACCTAGAGCCTGTATTATTATAAGCAACAGGCTCAATGCCCTTCATCTCGTGATAATGTTGATGGTGAAAATGTTGCCATCAGTGTGCATTTTAAGACCAATAAGCATAAGGTTGAGTATATTTTTGCCTCTGCTTATCTTTCTTATGAAGAAAAATAAACTTTTACCAACGTCAATAGTAGTCTTATTGAGTACTGTAGTGGGGGTAAGAGACTGAGAGAGAGATCATTGGTTGTGATGCTAATGCCCATAACACTGTTTGGGGTAGTAGTGACTGCAACCGTCGTGTGGATGATTTCTTAGAGCAGATTATTCACTTCAATCTCTTTATTCTTAACAGGGGCAATTCACCCACCTTTGTTACGGTGAATAGCCGCAAAGTTATTGATCTGAGCATCAGTAATAGTATTGCTTATAACAATATTTTTAACTGGAAAGTTTCAGATGATATATCCCTGTCTGATCACCAGTTAATCACTTTTTCTGTTAATGGTCCTACAAATCTGAAAACAGCTGAATGTAGGAATTCCAAGAGAACTAACTGGGGTTCCTACAAAGAAGATCTTCTGCTCAGCACTGCTAGTCATACTGGTGGGTATTCTTCAACGGCTAATTTGTATTTAGCTGTTGACTCCGTGCAACATTCCATTATCCATTCTTATTACAAAAACTGTAAGGTCACTAATACTGACTCCTCAAGGATTGTTCCTTGGTGGTCGAATGAGATCAGCTGTCTTAGGGGGAAGTGTAGGAAGCTCTTTAATAGAGCCAAAGAGAGTGGTGAATGGCAGGTTTATAAATCTGCTCTCACTTCTTATAACAAATCGGTTAGAGACTTCAAGAGAAACTCCTGGAGAACTTACTGCGAAGGTATTACAGACGTTTCTGCTATTGCCAAACTTGTCAAATTGATGTCAAAAAACAGGAATTGTAACCTGAATAATGTCAGGCTGCCAAATGGTGGTTTTTCTGGGACTGGAGAAGAGACCCTGGCTGAAATGTTCAGGGTTCATTTTCCGGTTTCTGATTCAAATGACCACAGCTACATACCTGATGCTTGCTCCACTTCCATATGTGATAGCAGTAGGTGGAGCATTGCTAGGTGTGTGGTAACTTTGAATAGGGTTAAATGAGCAATGAATTCTCATAAACCGTGCAAAACTCTGGGGACTGATGGCATCATTCCAATTCTTCTTTATAAGATAATTGAGATGCTGGCTCACATTCTCTGTAGAATATATAGAGCCTGTATTGTTTTTGGTCACGTACCATCCGCCTGGAGGCATACAAAGGTTATCTTTATTCCAAAGATTGGCAAATATAATTATTATGAGGCTAAATCCTTCAGGCCTATTAGCCTTACGTCTTTTCTTTTAAAGACTATTGAAAAACTTATTTACAGGTATATTAGGGAAGTGAATCTGGCTTCCATACATATATCTAACTCTCAGCATGCCTATCAACCGGATAAATCTACGTATACTGCCCTCTATAGCCTCCCCTTTATCCTGGAGAGAAACTTAAATGCTAAGGAAATTGATCTTGCCACTTTTCTTGACATTGAAGGAGCTTTTGATAAAGTGCCCATTGGCACCAAACTACATGCTCTTGATAGGAAAGGTGTTGATATGACGATCTCTGGTTGGATCAAGAACCTGTTATCTAATAGGTATATCTATACATCTTTACTTGGTGATAGTATGAAGGTGCATGCTCTGGCAGGCTGTCCGCAAGGAGGTGTACATTCACCAATACTTTGATGCTTAGTTGTTGACTCTCTTTTGGAGAGCATTATTGGTTTTGGTGTATCCTTGGATCCTAATCCTCTTTTATCTGGTGTTGGATATGCTGACGATGTTGTTTTCATTGCCAGTGGCAAATTTGGGAATACTGTCTCTGGCATGATGTCCACTGCTCTTAGGAGTGTTGAGACATGGTGCAAAAATGCTGATCTCCCACAGGGCAGGCTGTTAACCCACAGAAGACTACTATGGTTGCGTTTACTATAAAAACATATTCTTAATCTAAAGATATTCGCTTCTTTGGTCAGAACTCACTTGCTCCAAGGAGGTTAAATTCTTAGGAATCTACTTTGACAAGGGACACAATTGGACGTGACACTTGGAATACTGAATAACTAAAGCTAGAAGAATATTCTGGTCTTGTAGGAATGCTATTGGGAAAACCTGGGGCTTGAATCCCAAGGCTATCCATTGGATTTACTCTATGGTAATCTGTCCCATCATTTCCTATGACTCCATTATTTGGTGGTCTAGAATCAGATGTGAAACAGATAAATTAGAACTAATTAGGCAACTAATTAGGATGTTGTAAATAATCCTTATTTTCATATGCCATCTGATGGCATACATGTCATATATGCGTTTGATAAGCCTTATGGAATTCAGGTCCCTTCACGGGATGACTGGAAGAGGACTCATACCTACAATAAACGAAATGATATTGTTTGGTATACGGCTGGATCAAAGATAGGCACTAGTACTGGTGCTGGTGTGTGCTGTCCGGATGATGGTACAAAACGGTCTTATCCTCTCGAAAGGTATGCTACTGTGTTTCAAGCTGAGGTTTTTGCCATTTTTATGTGTTATAGAATTCGCTATGACAGAAATTATAGGAGCAACCAAATACTCATTTATTCTGATAGTCAAGCTGCTCTTATGACCCTAGGGAAATCTACTATGACGTCTCCCCTCGTCTGGGAGTGCTATAATGCACTTTGTAAAATTGCTAGCAATAACAGAGTCACCCTATACTGGGTGCCTGGATATTCGGGCATTCCAGGAAATGAATTGGCTGATGAATTGGCTAGAAAAGGCTCTTGTACTCCTTTTGTTGGTTCTAAGCCGGCTTTGGGTGTTCCCAATGAACTTATCAGAAAAACTGTTTATGACATCTTCAGAAAGAAAGCTTCAGTGCAAGAACTTGCGTAATATTAAGGGTCAAAGGCAGGCGAACATACTCAACTGCAACTGCCCTAGTATACGTCAGAAGGAATTATTCAAGCTCAGTAGAACTGGCATCAGAAGGGCTGTTAGGCTCCTTACTGGGCACTGCACCCTTAAAAGACACCTAAATATTATGGGTGTCACTAAAGATTCGCTGTGCAGAGGCTGCGATTATAGCGAAGAAACTGCTGCTCACATTCTTTGTGAATGTGAGGCTTTCTCCGCCCACAGGTTCGAATACATAGGTCGACATATGATCGAATCCTGGGTGCTAAATGACATTCCTCTCAAGTGCCTGCTCATCTTTGCTTCGGCTACTCGTCTCTTCTCGTAGAGATCTTCTTTATTGGGGTAGTACAATAGACCTCTGGTCGATGTGCTGGGCTCTCCTGGTGCCACCCGCCTTCATATCATTCATTCATTCAAGGGATAAATAAAACGCCTACATATATATGTTTTGTCTCATTATGGTTTAAATGACTACAAACCTTACCAAAGTACTTTGCTGATAAATTTGGAGTTAATCGGAACAGAACTGTATGAAATATGCACAATATACACCATTGTGTACCTACTATTATACAACTATAGTATACAACTATTGTGACCTGACGTTTGAAGCTCAATGTGCGTGCACGTATATACAAAGTCTGCCAGCCTGGTTGATTTCACTTCTCGAACTTCAGCGTTTGGTTTCAGACACATACTTCCTATTTGAAAGTTTGTGAAAATTAGATGCTGAATGTAATGCTAAAGCAATAAAAAGAAATGCTAAAGCAAAAACATTAAATTAGAAAGTTGCTCTTTACATTAATATTTTAAGGGGAGAAAAACTATATCCTGCTATCTGCAATATTCAGCGAGTTATCACTTATTAAAATATTGGAAATTTCCCACTACAAATCTGGAGTTAGCTGCAAAAGGAATTGCCTAGACATATTTCACTCAAAGTATGGATTCAATTTGCAGTCAATTCATGCAGCGCAAGCCAATATCGAGAGATAACCGTTCTTTAGATTTTTAATTTAAACCCATTTTGCTTGATTTTATTCGTTTATTTAATTGCAAATATCTACTTGAACATTGTAGATAACTAAATCTTTATTTTATTACTTTTGATTAGTTATTGTACAATTGAATGTTTCTGTACTTGAGGGTAAATATAAAATGTAGATCCCTTACCTAACGGAAATACCACTATTTTCGAAAGTACTAAAATTACCAAAGAGAAAATGAAATAACTTTTCAGTAAGGATTTCATATAATGTTTTGTTTTGTTATCCAAGCTGTCCAGAATCAACAATGCTAAACATTAATAATGTGAAAACTGAAACCAGGATAGAAAAAATAATAAAAATTATGACAAAATACATACATAATATTTTAATAAAATCGTCGTATATTCAAAATTAATTTTTTTGTTCAAAAAACATTTACTAAAAACCGAAATGGGGAAGAAAATAAATTAGAAAAATCAAGTTTTGAAAGGGAAAAGTGGAAGAAAAATAAAAGAAAATTTTAATTTAAAAGTAAAATAAGCGATTCACAGTAGAAAGGAAATAAAACCAAAGATATACATATACTAAATCAACAGGGTAGACATTTGCACCAAGTGACAGTGAACAAATTATGTAAAAATATGAGCAACGCATAAACCATCAGTTTAAAGGATACTGCCAGAAATAATCTTATCAATTAAGATAAATATTTTAATTCAGTTACTCAATTTTCCAGACAAAACACTTCATCGAGTTCATTTTTTTAATTCGAATTAGTTTAAAAATTATGAACATAAATATTTCAATTCAACTGATTGGATTTATGGCGCAATCTACTGAAAAAACTAAATACAACATGTTTTCCGCTTGCTAACACAATTTTTATTATTAAACAAAATCAGTATTTTACTGATAAACAAAACCAGTATTTTATTGATAAACAAAATCGGTATTTTATTCATGAACAAAACCAATCTCGATTTCTTTATCAATCTCAACCGAAAAAACAGCGAAAATCTTGTCAAATTTCTATAGAATTTAGAAGATTCGATTGATTCATTTCCCAGTCATCATTATATAAATTAATCTCGCATTTTCTATATTGTAACTATTTGTAGCTGTATTTATGATGTATTGTTGGGAAAGTAAAAATAGACACTTTTTAAATGTTTAAGTTAAAGAAAAATCGCTTGCGTTTTCTTTTTAATAAATACAAATATCATCATCTCAAATTTTATATGTTCGTCGTTATATCGTGCATATAAAAATGAAACAGCGAAATGCTCATTATTCCATTCCATCTAATTATTAATCACCAGGTAACGAAATTAGGTTATTCATGTTCGTGAGAATAAAATTATATGCATTAGAGCGAAATTGCGAAATTATTTCAAGTAAAAGAATTAGCTATTCTCTGGAACAAGTAATTTATTAAAATATATAATTAAATATAAATACATTTAGATTCATTAAATGAAACTTTCCCAATATGCATAAAATTACAGATTGTTACCATGAATAGTTAAAAAAATTACATTTTAATAATCCATGTCACACATACAAAATTAAATACACCTACACTTGTTGGTGAATATAAATCAAAATTAAACTGCTGTCATATATCGCTGAAAAATTGTTTTAATCTTTCAAAATATATTTTTTTACTTCAGAATATTAAATAGGCTTAGCTAATTGATAGAATTCTTTAGTCTTTTCGATAAATAATGCACACTTTAAAAAACAACTGGTTTTTTTTATGAAAAATTATATTAGATTGCTCTACTGGAATGTTTGAAAGATTTATCCAATATATATATATATATATATATATATATATATATATGTTTGATTGTTTCTTTAAATAAATTTAGTGCAAATAAAAATGAAGCAGCACATTTATGCATAAATAAAATAATAATGAAATATGCAGCTATTGCGAAGATACACAGGATCCCCTTTGTCAGTACAAGAGAAACAACAAATCCGAACTCAAAACTACAAAATGACAAGAGGAAAGGTGATATATTACGGAATCCCTGTGATATTAACACATATCCCCACCTCTGAGTATAGTAATATGTCAACATCTAGCATTTTAATAGTTAATGATTGACTTAGACACCCAGACCATAGGGGGATAAGTATGGATCAGATTGTAGAGGGGTGATGTAAACAATAAATGCTTGTCTAGGACGGCTGACAAAATAGACAAATAAAATAACAGACAGATCTACATACCCAAGTCATGGATTAATTGTTCACCTGAAAGAGTCAATCTGAAAGGAGAACAGAGGAACTTTCAGATAATCCGAAACGAAAAGTAGCACACAAGCTTTGCATACGCCAAAACACAAAATACATATCCCAACAAAACCAGTCAAGTCCGAAAACAAAATTAAGGAAACACAATACGAACTGTCAATATAATACAAGGCTAGAAATGAAACAAATACAATGAAAAAGGGAAGAAATTACAGGTCACTCCGCCAATGTACTCGTATTTGGGGAGAAATTTGGGGAGAAACTGCTAGAAAGTGCAAATTTGGTATATATTGTCTTTAAGGTATATTTTTGAATGGTTTTTTGATTATGGTTGATTTTTTACATTTTGAAACATTTTGGGCTTGTGTCCTCGCCCCGTCACAGGAAAGTAGTCGTTTTTTTAAATAACTGTAGAGCAGGTGAATCTACCTACTTAAATCCATATTTGGTATGTCGTTGTCTGTTGATGTATATGTTAATTCTTAGGATTTTTGACCTTATCAGTCTTGTCCGTTCTGGGTCCACCATATGAATGCATTCATTTTGAGGGAATAACTTGTAAACAGGATCAGCTTAAAGTCCAAATTTGGTATGTCGTTATCTTTTACACATTTAAGTTACACACAAATAATACATAAAATTACGTTTTTTGCTTTTACAGTTTTATGCTTAGTTAAGTTTAAAAGTTTATTTTTCGAAACGACTAGAGAAGCTTATTTACTTATTAATGTTACCTAGACTTACTGTTGTATATCCATTTTACTTTGATATAGGATTCTATTATTTTGCTCCATAAATATTCTATTCATTAGTAGTTGTAATTAGTAGTAGTTGTAAAATGGCGGAAGTTCGTTTTCTTTCGGTTTGACTAATTTAGATTAGCTAAATTTTATTTATTTTAATTATATTTTATTTATTTTAATTTAATACAAAATTTCTTCTTTCTGTTAGAAATTAATTAATGCAAAGTAAGTTTTCAATAATAGTAATTCAAAGTAGTTTTCAATAATTATAATTTTTGGCGTTCTAAAAATGTCAGCTTCATCAAAATTCACTCGGGATTTTAATATTGCGAACATTTTTAATTATTTCATCGTTCGTTTTCACCCGAAAAATGTATGGCGGTGTAATGTATGGTAAAAATGCTTGACAAAGTATTCTTTTAATTTACTTGAAAATTTGCAAATATGCTGATTAATTATCTTGTGCAAGACATCTCAAAATTATCCTTTAACTGCAATAATTTTCATAATATTTTAGTGACGTGTTTGATAAAGAGTTAATATATTGGATATTTTTGTTCAACTTTTACATTTCCTGATGTTAATTAATTATAATTTGTGTATTCTATGGTTCTTTTGTTTTTAATACGTTAAGCTTTTAACAATCATAATTTATTATCAGAAATATGTAAATTAAAAGTTAAGTATGTTTTAAAAACATGCATTTTTGTAAATAAATAAATAAATAAAAAGAAACTGTTGTTGGCAGCACATGAATTCCCTACATAATGAGACAACGTTTGCTCTTCCACTACAAACTAATGACGATCCATGAGTTTTGAATTGAATAAACGTCACATAAAATTAAGCCATTTAGTAAATCACTCTACCAAACGAATGATTTATTCATACTCACGGATAAAATCCTTATAAAAATGAAATTAACATTTAATTAATCTTCAATATCAACTACACGAAATAAATGATTTTCTTTAAATTGTTGTATTTTGGGCTTTAAAAACCAAAACAGTACCAAAATTGTATCTTCTTTGGTAGAAGGAACTGTCTAGATTTACCAGAAATATTATATTTCATATTGAAAGCGAATAAATTTGAATTTACTTATTATATTTTTATTTTATAAAATTTATTTTATAAATTTATTTGCAAAAAGTGCAGAATATCGAGAACGGTTAATACTAACACTTAATTTTGTGCCATTTGTTTAGTAAGTAAAATAACATAATAAATAATTATTAATTTTATAGTATTCAAAATCTTGATCTTTAAAAATTATTTGTTAAACATGTATTCAAAATTCGTGCAATACATCAAGAACGGATCATGTTAGCATTCTAAATTTTGCATTATTCTTTTTCTAATAAAAAATTACGTCTGAACTGGTTATTTGTTTATCATTATTAAAAGCACTAATTTTCAAGGAAATATTCAAAATTAATTCGAAAACTTCGGCGATATTCCGACCATTCGATTGAGTTTAAAATCAATAGAATTCTAGTGTTCACTAATTGTACAAAACTATATTTGAAACACTTGAATCGTTCGTGAGATACCACTTCCATAGAATATCACACATACTAAAATACATACACACACATGTACACATAAACACTAACATGCATGCATACAAATTAACATATATACACACATTAATATACATATATATATATACTCACACATACATACACTCTAACATACGTAGTACATAGACATACATAACCGCCCACGCAGAGATAATTTCAAAAAGTTCGATACAAGTTGAGGGATGCCTGAAAAATTTTCTTTCTTTGAAAATTCGAATCCAAAATTTCGATCCCGTTAGGATTGCACGTAGAAATCGTGGTCTCCCCTATAAACACTTTTTTTTAATTTTATTAAGTTCATTTCATTAAAACACCATTTTCCTAATTATGTTGGATACTTGCTTACATTCATTCATTATGTTTGATAAATTTGCCAATAGTTCTTCATCTCAAACATTTCTTGAATTTTTGACTTCTGTAAAGCTGAAGAACTACAGTCGTTTCTTTTAACTTTTAGAACATTTTAACATGTTTGTTTTGGATTACATATGAGCCCTATTTGTAGATTATTTTTCTTTCTTTACTACCAGTCAGTAAACTATCTATATAGAATTGCAACGATCTTACTTTAACAAGCTTTCTACAGAACTTTGCTTGCCAATGCCCTCTTTTACGAAAATGAAGAAATTTGCATTGTGATTTTGTGGCATGGTCGATTGTTATATAGGTATTTTAAGAGTTCTTAATTTTTCTGTTTCAAATGTATTTTCGTGTTGATTATAAGTGTATAAATATTCGGTTTTAAATATTCGTCTGCGAAGGAAACCGCACGTTGCCCAAACTTTCATTTTGCGATTTCACTTCCGCCTTGAGAGAGTCCGTTGGGTTTAGATGTATTAGTCTTTTTGTTTGATTCTTTAGGCACCTGGGAAAAGTAAAGTTGAGGGAGGTTTTGGAGGCTCTGAATATGAGCCGTCCATGGTCGGTTTGAAGCGAGCAACTTGGATAGAAGAATTTTCGAATGGCATGATGTTTCTATGACGTCACGACGGTAGCGGTGTGAAAGGACGCTATTTTATTCGGAGAGATGGAACAAAGTAGCAACCATGACGGATCTATGGAAAATCCGGTCTAAATTTTATTAAATTCTAAATTTCAAAATAAAAACTGTAATGCCATCTCCCTTGGCCATGAGATTAAAAGGACAAAATCATTTGATATTCTGTAAGTAAAATTTAACATAGTAAGGAAAATATTTATTTGAAAAGGTAATAGGTTTCAGCTATACGCCCTACTGGCCTGAAATTTAATTAGAAGTGTTAAGGACATTATGATTGGATTCAACATAAATAAAAATAATTTGGTTAGTAAATCGCCAAGTTGAAATGATTGAAATGATATTAAGCTATTGGTATTATTATGAAATAACTTTAAAATGCTGGAAATATGATTATGTGTGAATGTTTTATCAAAATATGAAACCAAGAGAAATTTGATTTAGCCATACATTATTATAATAATATTGTATCGATATATATATATATATATATATATATATATATATATATATATATATGATTTAACATTAAGTAAAGTATTTTAAGATCAATCTGTCTCCCTTTCCATGTTTTAATGTTCCACCCATTGATGGGTCCTGGATACCATTACCAGGGAAGGCGAACCGCTGGATTATATAAACCCACTATTACGGATACTTTCAGTTATTACAGTATGACAAACTATTATATATGGATTCGTCCGGCCTTTACATTTGCTCCTGATTTTCAAGTTTGGTACATGCTAATTGGAAACTGTTTTACAATTCCTGATTTACACTATCGGACTTAGTTTAGTCAGCCGTTTTTCGAAGTGTATTGCGCGGAACATGTGGTTCTGCTACGTTAATTTTTTCGTTCAAATTTTCTTCAAAATTGAAAAATAAAATGCGCAAACTTTGAATGCATGATTTGGACCAAAATGTCATATTCTCATTCCGCCATCAAATATTTTTTCAATTTCAATTGGAAAAAGATATATTTTTTTAAAAACACTGAGCTAGGTGATTTTTTGTCCAATGGTAATAACAGCAACAACATGACAATCGACATGACAAATTTCAACTGCTTTGAAACAGATTTTCATGACAATCGACATGAGAAATTTCAACTGCTTTGAAACAGATTTTCATGACAATCGACATGACAAATTTCAACTACTTTGAAACAGATTATCTGTGAAATTTGGATGAATTGTGACATATTTAAAAAAAAAATATTTTGACTAGTCGTTAGATTTTTTTTTCTCAATTTTGAAATGTTCGAAATTTGAAATTTATTGTTTAACGATTGTTACAGGATGCTCATAATACAGAACTTAAACCTACATCTTAAACATATTTTCCGTGCGATTTTGATAGGGAAACTGAAAAATGCATCACTGGCGAAATTTTGAATAGTAATTAAATGTCCTTGAACTTTGAAAATTTTTAATTTCATAACTTTATTTCATAAGCGAAACTTAAATATTAATTCAACATTCAATTTATGTTTTAATGCAGTTTTATGAAAAATTTGATAAATTTTCCTTTATTCCTGTTACATCTGCCTTTTTGAATAATTTTACATTTTAAGACCAGTAGACAATAACAAATTTTCATTAGTTTCAAATGCAATACTCTCAGAAAGATACATTCTGTTGAGCTTGTAAATCTTCCGCCGACTCAAGCATTTACGATGTGTAAACAGAAATAATAATTCGTGTGGAAATAATAAGTTTAAGCCTGCCAGAGGAGATTATAAATACGCTCTTATAATTGAAAGGAGTAATAGTTGAAGTGAGTAAGGAATATTTAATTTTTACTTTTAAATTGTACTTTAGTTGCTTTTGTATGTGAATGTCTGTTATGCTCGACGGTGATTGCACGGACGCCGAATTGTTTAGAAATTTGCAAATATTTTGTAAAGTCTTACATCCAGAGTTCATGGATTATCGGTTAAAAATTACGCAAACTGTGTGTCAAAAATTGTCAAACGTTTCCACACGATGCTATGATTGAAACGCAACCGACTTTAGCGGCATTTATAAATAAGATGCAATCTGGATTGTAAACTAATGTCACTCATGAAAGGAATTGGTAATAGTTTTCAAACACTCCGAGGACAAATATATAGCATATATCAATGTATGACTATAACTAATCGAAAGCGCAACATATTTTATGCAATATGCTCTCAGTACTTTACATTGAACTGCACATTACTATACATCACAACACATTTGTATACATTGAAGTGTATTATCACTATTATAATAGTGCAGTATCAGCATGCCAGAGAACAGATCGAGGGCTGAAAAGCTCATTCGACCAAGCTGAATCCATATCTGAAATCCGTTTTTCAAATTACACCTTGAGCGAAGTAGCTCAAACTAAAGGCGTATCTCAGACTATAGGCGTATCCACAACATAACGCAATTGCATGGCCAGATTTACAGAATAATCATAAATAGGCACCAACCCGAAGGTTTGCAGTAAACGCAATTGCAGGCAATATCTTGACCTTGCAATGTCATGAACATGCATTTGCATGGTCATGAGAATGCCTGAAGAAACTAAGTAAAGCTGTAATCAGCTCATGAAGTTATATATTAGACCACCTCTTTACCTTTATGATATGACCAGTAATTGAAAACTTGAAATAAAATAGGTATTATACTTGCTAAAAACTTAATAAACTTAGTTGGAAGGTCTAGAGGAGCATAAATGAATTATGTTAGGAGATGGTATAAGAGAGGCATGTTTTAATAGTTAGTCCTATTAGAAATAATAAAATTGAATGGAACGAGTTAATGGCTAGCATGTATCTGCGGATATATGGAGCAGATGGAAAGGTCGATATAAGTTACTGTCCGTCGGTTCCTGCTATGGTACACTTGGACTGTCGTTGCAGGTAAAACGCGGTTATATATAACTTGTTCACTGGTAAGGGGATAAAATTTAGAACTCGAGTTTTCGACGTAATATCACGAAACTCGAGCATCACGAAACTCGGATCGAACGTTTTTGATCGAACGTTTTGCCTCGGTGTTGAAATTATATTTATACATGTGCGTGTGTGTGTGTGTGTGTGTGTGTGTGTGTGTGTGTGTCTGCGTGTGTCTGCGTGTGTGTGTGTGTGTGAGAGAGAGAGAGAGAGAGTTTGTGCATCTGTACATCAGTCTGTGGATGCGATATGTTACGAAAAATTGAAGCATTTCAAACGAAATTGGGAACACATATTACAATCAATGGATATTGGATATGGATATAATAAACGCAATCTAATGTTCGGAAATTCCCCGAATTTTCGAATAAAATTTCGCAAAAAAAATCATTAAAATTCAGAAATTTCAAAAAGGCACCATACATGCTCATTTATTATGTAATTTTTTATTATAAAACGAATGGTTAAATTTTAGAATGCTAGCGTGAACCGTTCTCGAGATATTGCAGAGCTTGCAAATAAATTTAGCAAAATATCACATAAAATAGAAAAAATATTAACTATTGTGAAATATTTCCAATTTCCTTATGTGATAAATTATGCAATAAATGTGTTAACATCATTCTCGTTGTACTAGTTCATTCCATTCATGGACAAAATTACTTTGGAGCAAATATTTGCATTTTGATGCCTTCCAATAGTCATTTATAAGAAAATATATTCTCGTCCTTTGTCTGTAAGGCTTGGCGATCGATTTGAAGAAATCGGAGCCTCATTTATCGAAACATCCACAAATTGGTAATATTTCGCTCCGGATTAAGGTGAATATCATGAAAAATTAAAAAAATTATGCCAAGTTGATAAATTAATTATAATTTTTTCAATAATATCCTAACAATATTAATTATTGTGTATTTAGATTTTCGCGAAATATAAGTTAATTAGGTACTTCGAACTTAACAAGAAAGATCAACCAAACATAGAGCATTGATTATGAAACACTTTCCAATTGCAATATAATTATATTTGAACATCTCTAAAATGCGATACATTCAGCGGTGATATTCTTAAAATTATCACAATACCAAAATAATTTATTTTACTTAAAAACTTAAAACCATGGAGGTAAAAGAACTTTCTAAATCTATTCTAAAATTTTCATCGGAAAAGGCAATACTATAAAATCGCCAGCTTCTCTATGTAAATTCAAAGAATATTTCATTCATATCACTTATATTCCAAACTCTAGAGTTAAATAATTTGCGTTAAAAAATTCAACAATTATAATATAACTCAACTTAGAGCTTGATGTGTTTACATTCTGCATTTGTTAAAATTAGGCTTCGTAGTAGAAATAACCAAAGTTTGATCACCATTTAAACTCAAATATACTGTAATTGCTTTGGCGCAGAATATAGATGCACAGAAATTACGCAAAAATTAAGTGGTTTTAAGACGGATGCAACAAAAAGTATAAATTTAAAAGAACTTTAAAAATCACGATTTTTACTCTGGGAAAAATGATGGATGCCATATTTTATTTTGAATTTGGTCACGTGATCTCTTCATATTATATGGGTTTCATTATTATTTTAATTTTTATTTAAAAAAATCTACCGAGCATATTTTGCTGAACTTTGAACCATTAAGAATGTGACTGTTTTTATTGAAATTAAATATGCATACAGCTCATACACAGGTAATGAAATGACAATCAAGACAAAATCAAGACAGCAGATCCTATCAATGGTTAGCAATTGCACATTGAATTTTCAAATCCGTAATTAGTGAAACCCCCCTTGGCGGCAATGCATGCTTGTATACGTCTAGATAACGAGTGATAAAGTTTCCCAATGTCATCCTGCGATACATTCTGCCAGGCATTAATCAAATGTCGCTCCAGGTTAGCTACATTTCAGGGTGCTCGAATCTGGCGGCCTAGTATGCCCCATACATGATCGATTGGCGAAAGATCTGGTGACCTTGCTGGCCAAGGAACATTATCAACAGCACGGATACAATACCCATATATGCGAGCCGTGTGTGGCGTGGCAGCATCTTGTTGGAAAATAGCCCCAGAATGACATGCCATGAAAAATAACGCAAAAGACCTCAGGATTTTATCAACATATCGTTGAGCTGTTAAAATTGTATGCAGGATGACTAAGGCGACCTGCTCACATAAGAGATAGCACCCCACACCATCACATTAGGGGTAATGGCTGTGCGCCTGTGTAAAACAAAGGCTGATTGGAGCCACTGACCCTGGCGCCTCCACACACGTACCCAATCGTCATCTGCTGAAAAACTGAAGCGTGATTCATAGCTGAATACTATGCGATGCCAGTCTGCTGGCAGCCTTGATGCTCGGCTACGTCACCACTCCAAACGACTCTGTCGATATTGTGGGGTTATGGGCAGACATCTTAAGGGCACGAAGTGAGCGCAATCTCACTTCATCCAAGCGCCGTGAGATGGTGGCAGGTACCATGGGTACTATGGAATAGGTTGTAGCACGTAGGATGGCGGACAATGATACTGTTTGGACAGTTCGGACCTGTCGCATAATCATCTTGTCTCGCATTCGTGTACCATGGCTTTCCAGAGCCTTCATTTCGCCGATGAGTTCCTTGCATCAACCATTGCTGCCTGCACCTTTGTATATCAGTGTCCGTTCGTTGCAGGTGGCGGCCTATTCCTCGGTATAACCAGCAAGCATAACGCATCCCGACTATACGACCACGTTCGAACTCGTCTAATTGCTTATATGGTCTTCGTCAACGTTGTAAACTGCATTATTGGTTGTGTCTCCACGGAAGTGCAACGCCGATAACGAACAAAGATAAACCGTAAACATTTTTAATTTTTTTTATATAATACCAGTTGAGCAGTAGAAACTCGCGCTATGGTCGAAGTTAACACTCATTGACCTTGCAAATTTAATCATTTGCATACTTGGTATAAAGTTATCTGCATGCGAAATTTCGAGATGATCGGATTAGGTTTTTTTTTTTTTTTTTTTTTTTTTTCAAAAGAATGTATTTTGTGGGATAATTTGAATATGTCCTAAAATTTTCTAAGCAATTTGTGAATTTTAAATTCGCTTAAAAATGTTTGAGAAATTAGGTTCCCTAGTGTTCTATGTATTTCATTTTTTCATCCCGGGTTCAAGTCAAAACTAATTGGGTTATATTTCTCATTCACTTTTCCGTATGTCCCACAGACACTCTCCACAATATACTAAAATTTCATGTTGATAAAGTAATTTTTACGGCAGTTATCATGAGAACGGACAAACAGACAGACAGACTGAACAAAGTCATAAATACTTTTCAACTATGTTGTAAAGTGTTTATTAAATGGTAGAAAAACAAACATTTAATTTATTACAGAAACGATGAACAACATGTCTTTCCCGTAATAAACAGTTCTGAAACTGAATGTCTTATATAAACAGTACTTAAATTGAAAGTTATACATGCACAGTACTTAAACTTATTCATAAATAATACTTAAACTGAAAGTCATACATACTTTTCTAATATGACACTCCTAAACACAGGCATTTCCCATTACTCCAAATTTGCAACTTACTAAATTATTTTCTACAAATCTGCATTTTATAGTCTCTATGAAATTAGCAGATTCCAGTTCAACTAAATGCAATTTCACCAGATTTCGACATTTTGCTGTCGCGACATATTTTGCAAAGGTTCAGGCATTTTTGATGTGTAAGCGAAAATATTTCTTGGCTCTGAAGTATTTTATATTTCTTCCATAATGTGAGAAACGGATGAGGTTATTAAGGTGCGTTTTTATTCGTATTTAATGCATCGTATTTCTGTTGACAAAATAATTATGCGTTTAATAGATTATGCTTTGAATCCACGAAAATGTCGATTTTTATTCAATTTCACATTATTTCAAAAATGAATTTTTCAAAACAAGAACTATTATAGAAGTTTGTTAAAGACGGGTTTTTAATCCTGTCGAAGACAGATAAACTAATATTTAATAAAATTGCGGATCCAGTCCTATGGAGCGCAAATGGTTATGTGTGAATAACGTTTTGCAAAATTATATTTTAAATTTTAATAAATGTATTTGATTTTTCCAACTCATTCGTTTCGTTTACAGGATTTTAAAACACTACAATCTAGTCGCTAGCTCTGTATAACTATTTAACACTAATAGTTTTTAATCTGATTCCATCTGTATACTTCAACCATAGACTTCACTTCAAAATATAAAAACATTTTACTAACTTGCTTGGAGGTATATGAATTTAACTTATACAATATATCTGACAATATCTTAGATTCAATTTAATCTATAAAGTTTTCTGGCCGTAGATGAGTACTAGGGTGCAGTAAAATAATTTTTTTTTCAGATATTTAAAAATCCTGGGTTCGGAAAGTTTGCGTTCTTTGAAATCAAATAATCCTATGAAATATTTTTAAATTCTATATATATTTTGAAGTGTTCCAAGGCAGTTGAAGTTTTCGTTTTCGTATAATATTGTCACATATATAGTAAACATGATAAACCGTAATGTAATCAAAATAATTTATACGCTTTAATCTACGGTACTAGCATAAAAAGCGTCTTTGAACAGGTTTGGTTGATTACCACTCTAAAAACAGGGAGAGCTGGCTTTCCGAAGGCGAGTAAAGGGGATGTTTTGCAGTCCCTCTCCCATGTGCTAAATAGCGCCATTTCTCACTTTACTGTTCGAGAAGTAAGTAGTTTAAAATTTTTATGTATACAGAATTAAAATTTTGCTGTGCTTACTAGCAGATATTATTAATACATGTTATTAATTAATATTAATTGCGAATAAATGAAATTGGGTGACCCCTGGCCACTATCAAACTGGTTGTCTTGTGTTAGTGGTTTATGGTAGTGAAAAAAGACTTTTAGCTTCTGATTAATTTCATAATCATGGCTGATAAAACTGAATTACCATCGTCTTCTGCTGAAGTAAAGTCGGTAACACGTATGAAGTTCATTTGTCCTGTGTTTGGGAAACTAGTCCTTTTCAATAAAAATATGTTACCTACCTATGATGATATGATGAAATAATATTTATGAGTAAGGCAGGCGTTGCAAATTGGTGTTAGAGGTAAGGAACCAATACATTTTGCTGAGATTGCTGAACCAGTGGTAATTGATATTGAGGACATATGGAAGAAAGCTTCAATTCCAATCATATCACACCAACGCATTTTACAATGACTTCGAGATTATCACGAAAAATACAGGAAGTTACTGAACCCTTATAAGAATCTCTACAACAATGATAACTGCAAAAGAAAATCCAAACGTTCCAGACCCAAGCTAAATAACTGTTTGATATAGCGAGTGATATTGTAAGCTAAATAACTGTTTGATGTAGCGAGTGATATTGTTTGGTATTGTAAGTGCGATTTTGCTATTTGCACTTGTGAAAAGATTAAGAAAGTGCCATTACAGGAAAGTTAAATTTTGACAGATCAGCGAATGAGAAGGAAAATGATGATGTGGAACATTTATATTAAAACAACTGGGACAGAAGGAGAAACGAAAGCAATACAGAATCGACCAGTTAGCCAAATTATCAAGAGTTGATAGTGGTAATGATGAAATGAGCGACATCTTGCAGTCGTCAGATGCAGAACAGGTACATAATTCAGATACAATTACAGAATCGGATGATCCAGTAGTAATAGACTCTCCAACTACTACTGATACAAGTACTTCCACATATTTTCGGAAAAAGAACCAAATGCGTACAAAATTACCAACGGTAGCACGCGAGTATGACAGATGGGGTATTTCTGATCGCTAAGTAGCTGCAATTGCTTCAGCTCTTTTGCAAGACATTGATGTCATCAAGGATAGATGATGCACATCAAGGAAAATCTTAAAACGCTTGTAAAATATATTGTTACGGTTTACGTACCTGTGTGGTTTGAAATAAAGACTGCTTCGTCATGTACTAATGGTGTTCGTCATCTGTTTAAATTGATATCATACTCAAGATATCTCAATAAAGATCTAAGGGGAATTGTTGGCCCAGTAATACAACGAAATGCCTTCTTTGCCCATTCCGAAAATATACTATTGGCTATGATGACAGATGAGAGAGATGTTGCAGAAGAAAATCCATAAGAAAATCTTAAAACGCTTGTAAAATATATTGTTACGGTTTACGTACCTGTGTGGTTTGAAATAAAGACTGCTTCGTCATGTACTAATGGTGTTCGTCATCTGTTTAAATTGATATCATACTCAAGATATCTCAATACAGATCTAAGGGGAATTGATGGCCCAGTAATACAACGAAATGCCTTCTTTGCCCATTCCGAAAATATACTATTGGTTATTATGAGAGATGAGAGAGATGTTGCAGAAGAAAATCCATAAGAAAATCTTAAAACACGTGTAAAATATATTATTACGGTTTACGTACCTGTGTGGTTTGAAATAAAGATTGCTTCGTCATGTACTAATGGTGTTCGTCATCCGTTTAAATTGATATCATACTCAAGATATCTCAATAAAGATCTAAGGGGAATTGTTGGCCCAGTAATACAACGAAATGCCTTCTTTGCCCATTCCGAAAATTTTATATTGGCTATGATGATAGATGAGAGAGAACATGTCCGCAAACTGGTTTTCAAAAGAGTGATTTCTGCTAGAGCACAGCAACACAAAATTACTGGTGTTAGAAAATTTAAAATACCAAACGTTAACTTTGATGCAGTCGATTACATTGACATGATTCACTGGGTGTTTGAAGATAGGTTTGAGCCACAGCTCACCAGATGCATTAACCAAGAATAGTTGGAACGTTACGTTAGCGCAACTAGTACACCAGCTTTGAAACGTTAAAATTCCCCATGCTACTCACAAGCTGCGGAAAGGTTTGTTAGTTTAGTAACTGAAACTTCAGGGTCTGTTTGTGAAGAGCAAAGAGACGGCTTTATTCGATGAAGACTTCAGTCACTCTCAGTTATGAAGTATTTCAACACAAAAACTGATTACCGTACTTAAATCTGTACCATTAACAAACAGTAGTATGTTTTGTGTAACCAGGATTTTGGGCACTTTTTTAAAGTTTGGAAATTTGTGTTCTTAGATATAACATAACATACATATTACATAACTTTCTTATGCTTCACTTTATAAACAAAAATTATAATTTTGTTGAAATATACGATATATATCTATGATTTCAAACCTGTTGGGGTACTTCAAGATTTAAATTTGTGGCACAGAAACTTTTTCTTGTTGATAATGGGATACAATAAATATTTTTAAGAATCCAGGAGATAAAGTATTTGATATTTTACATAATTTTATTATTTTTCAAATTCACGACTAAAATTACAACAAAAAACATATATCGAAGTCCTTGAGGCACTTCAAGATGAAAACATAAATCAAAATAACTTGTACCGTGTGATTCTGATATGCAACCACAACTTTTACACACCCAAGCAACATCAAAATATAGAGAAAACATATTTTCCATACTTTTTCACTCCATCCTAAGAGTACATACTTGAATAAGTACTTAAATACGTATATTTTAATCTACTATGTTCAAACCTCATCAATCATTAAACATCTTTAGAATTTCTGAGTTCATTTAACTTCCTAAATGTTTTAAACATAATAAAATATATAATAAATATATCGAAATTATAACCAGTTTACTTCGAAAACTAAGAGCTCTATACAAAATTCAATTATATACACTTTTAGGCCTTTCAAAGTGATACAAATTTCTGATTACTGTACATAGCTACAACTTTTATAGTTTTAGAGATATATGTATTGCAATTTTGAAAAACGGAAAATTTTCAATCTGTTTCAACTTGACAATACGATTACTCGAATTGGCCAGAGCCGGGAATGGAACCCGGATCAGCCGAATGCAATCCCCGCGCGCTAGCCACTAGGCTGTCCCATCCTCTTAAATATTCTTCAATAACTTTAACAACCTTCTTCAACAAACTCTCTAGTAATTGCACTTATCTTCTAACCGTGGGCTGATTTATGAGCCATGTTTCATTTTGAATTAGAGCGTGTTAAGCCGACATAGTTGACTGCCACGTAGCTACTGGAAGAAAGCAATTGGAAGTTAAGAGGCCAAACGTTACTGGATGAAAGCAATTGCAAATTAAGAAGACAAAAACTACTGGAAGAAAGAAATTGCATGATACGAGGCCAAAAGCTACTGGAAGAAAGCAATTGCAAGTTAATAGGCCAAAAGTTACTGAAAGAAAGCAATTGCAAGAAAGCTATTGCAAGTTAAAAGGACAAAAACCACTGGTAAAAATCAATTGCAAGTTAAGAGGCCAAAAGTTACTGGAAGAAAGCAATTGTAAATTAACAGGACAAAAGCTAGTGGAAGAAAAAAATGTAAGTTAAGAGGTCAAAGGCTATTGGAAGAAGGGAATTTCATGATACGAAGTCAAAAACTACTGTTAGAAAGCAATTGCAACTTAAGAGGCCAAAAGTTGCTGGAAGAAAGCAATTGCAAGTTAAGAGGGCAAAAATTACTGAAATAAAGCAATTGCAAGTTAAGAGGCCATAGGATACTAGAAGACAGCAATTGCATGATACGAGGCCAAAAGATACTGGAAGAAAGCAATTGCATGTTAAGAGGACAAAAGTTACTGGAAGAAAGCAATTGCAAGAAAACAATTGCAAGAAAGCAATTGCAAATTAAAAGGACAAAAGCTACTGTAAAAAACACTTGCAAGTTAAGAGACCACACGTTACTGGAAGAAAGCAATTGCAAGTTAAAAGGACAAAAACTACTGGAAGAAAGCAATTGCAAGTTAGGAAGCCAGAGGCTACTGGAAGAAAGCAATTGCATGATACTATACCAAAAGCTACTGGAAGAAAGCAATTGCAAGTTAAGAGGCCAAACGTTACTGGAAGAAAGCAATTGCAAGTTAAGAGTACAAAAGCTACTGGAAGAAAGCAATTTCAAGTTAAGAGGCCAAAAGTTACTGGAAGAAAGCAATTGAAAGTTAAATGGACAAGAAATACTGAAAAAAAGCAATTACAAGTTAAGAGGCCAAAAGTTACTGGAAGAACGCAATTGTAAATAAAGAGGATAAAACTACTGGAAGAAAGCAATTGGAAGTTAAGAAGCCAATGGCTACTGAAAGAAAGCAATTACATGATACGAGGCCAAAAGCTACTGGAAGAAAGCAATTGCAAATTAAGAGACCAAAAGTTACCGGTAGAAAGCAATTGCGAGTTAAAAGGATAAAAGCTACTGGAATAAAGCAAATGCAACTTAAGAGGCCAAAAATTACTGGAAGAAAGCAATCGCATATTAAGAGGCCAAAAGCTACAGGCCAAAAGTAATTGCAAGTTAAGAGCTTTTTAATAAAATCGACTAAGCTAGTTTGAAATATAGCTTCTATTTTACGTACATTATATGCATTTCTAAGCATTAACTAAATACTGAATTTTCATAACCTGTGTGGTTTGAAAAGTTAAAGTTCAGGTGTAACAAAAAATACAAATTATAACCATACAAAACAGAAGACAGTGTCGATAGTTTAGAACAGACACATATTTCTAAAATAAAATACTTACTTAGGTGAGAATGTTTCAACATAAAACGCATTTCTGTATAAAAACTGTTATTGTACATATATCTACATTAGCTTTCCCTTAATGCATCCAGGCGTAAGTAGCAATAAAGTGGAATAATAAAGATAAAAATACAATGCGATTAATTATACATTCTTTCATGAATGGAAAGTGCGTTGCAATTTTATTTCTCACAATCAAATTTCCATAATGAGATTATGTATCATATATCTAAGCATAAATTCTTTCATTTTTCATAACAGCAATACAGACTTAATTGGGTAATGAAATCTCATTATAAGAGTTATACCATGATAGTTTTTTCGTAAACAATATAAAGTAGAGGTATTGAGCTTATTATTATTACACGTATGTTTGTAATTTAATTTTCTGAATGTGAAATTTTAATTGTGTTTATTTTTGAGTTAGTAGCTGAAAGCCTTAAGTATATGAGTACTTTACAATTAAAATTAATAAAACTGATTTAAGTGCTTAATAGTCACCAATATCTTAAATTTTGTATATAGATTTTAAAAGTACATTTAGGACTTGAGAAAATGCAAATTTAAGGCAATACATTCTGAATTGCCTTAAAATTGCACTTCATCAAACATGTAAATGGTTGCATAAGCAATTGTAATAGATTTGTTGCCGTAATTACAAAATGACTATTTCAATATGATTTCATGCACTTTATGAATACTAAGCAATTTTAATTGATTGCAATGATTGTGAAAAATAAATATAATTTTTTATTTCGAAATTTTGGAAACAGGTACATTAGAATCGGAGAAGATGCACCTCGGCTGGATTTGCTTTTAATTCGAATTAATTTCTAATTTATTTTATATAGCACGATTGTTGGCGATTTTTTCGAATTTCACACACATCTGTTTATTAGCTATCGAAAATATTATGAGAGGGAAAATATAGATATAAAATATTATGGTAGGATAAATATAGATCGAAAAAATTATGAGAGGGAATTATAGATCGAAAATATGGGAGGGTAAATATATATCAAAAATGTATTCATCTTGGCACCATCGAAAAGATCAAAGAACGTTAATTTCAACGATATTTGATCAGAATCTTTAGGTCAACTCCCTTATATTTATTTATTTTGGTAAATACATTATTCCGTTTTATTTTACCCCATTTTACTTCGATATCTAATAATACGTATACGTTGAAGTCCTTAATATGCAGAATTATCACAAGTTTATTGTATATTTCATTTTATTTGTAGCCTTGCTAAAATACATAACATGAAAGTGTTACTTTGTTACTTTTGGTCCCAGATTTTCTTTCTCCCCAAAATTTTTCATTACACTTCGCCTCTGGATGCGCTATTGTACAGAATTTAATATGGTAGTGATTTTAAAATAATATCTCACATATTTTATTAAATTTACTACTGAACCACATAAAAATATATTGTGCATATTATCATTAAATCACGTTAAATAATATTTTTAATATTAAAAATATTTTTAAAAAGTAACATAACTAGGTGTACTTTTAAAGCGGTGAAAGCCAATGGAGCTAAGCGAGCTATTGAAAAACTAAAACTAACTAAAATTTTATTTCTTTGGCAGAACTTGTAATTGTGGCGAAATAGGACCTTGATCCTTATAGCTGGCTGCCGTAGATTTGATTGGCTTGTCACGTTTACAACTGCAGCAGACATGGCTATCTTCGTATTTGAGTAGCTCGGTTTCTTTACATATAGTGCAGCTCACATATGCAAGTGATTTCAAGTTTCCAACAAAATTTTATTATAGGGTGTCTTAAATCGACTTGTGTTGCCTATGACATGAATTCCACTTTTTAGTGCAGTTGAGTTACCTCTACTAATGTGATAGTCCGTTTTGTAATAGTCACGTATGTGTATACAATTTGTAAAATATCGGTGGACCGTGATGCTCAAGAGGGAAAACAGCAATACCTCAACAGCGCGAGTGACAGCCAACAGAAAAATTTTCAGAGTTAAACTATAGATAAAATTATTGCTCGTGAATCTATATCAGAAACTTGATCAGAGACGACTGCAGCAAGTTATTTCAAATTTTGCATTAACATAGAATAGGACTCTGCTTATTATTTGCATACAAAAGAAAGAGTTTGGAATGTAGTATTTGAGTATACGAATTAATAAGAAATTTAGAAAATGGAGAAAACGGCAAGTCATAGTTTTAAATGTGAAATATCTGTCAATGAGGAATATGACCTCCTCTCACATTAATTCAGACTTGGCAATTACAATTCATGCCACCGATTAAGTGCTCAATGAGGTCGGAAGTCAGTAATCGCCAATCGTGTAAGAAAGCACGTTGGGGTTCTTGAGTTGAGTCTGGAAGGGTTTGTTGGAAAGATGCAGCTCCCAAAAGCATATAATACTCCATTAGGTTTAGGTATTGGGGAATACGCTGGCCATTCCATTCGCTAGATTCCCTCTATCATCAGGTAATCGCTCACAGTAAGAGCTCTGTTTTTTCGGACATTGGCATCCATAAGGACAAACTCAGAATCTATTGCACCCTCATAAAGACGGACATAGGGATCAATCATTTCGTCGTTATATCTATGCCAGTCAAAGTACCGTTGAGGAAGACATAGATGTCAGCACGTGCATGGAAAGAAATCCCAACCCATACAATGATGCCACCACCAGAAAATGTGTGGCCCAAGACGCTGTTAATTGCTTAATACAAGCTTGCCGTGTACAAGCTTTTCTCTCCACACAAAATCCGTTGATCATCCGAATGCAAAACGAATCTGGACGTATTGGTGAATAGGAAATTGCTCCAATCGTCTCTGGTCCGATTGACGTGTTCCTGACGCCATTAGAGACCGGTTGATCTTGACCTCGCAAGCATTGCACCTGCTGCAACAAGAGCAATGTTTCTGTCGGCGATTTCCCCAAACGCTGGTAGAATTTGATACACAAACGCCATTTCCGTTTTCGACGAACGAAAACTACTACAGTTCACTGACATGCATTGTCTGGACAAAACATGTACTGCGGACCTACCTCTTCCTTTTAACCTCTCGCGTCACATGTGCCTATACGCCACGATAAAATAATTCCCCTTGCCTCCAGTCATGATTAGAGATATCAGCGCAGTCTCCAAACTGTTACTTTAGAATATATATATATATATATATATATATGTTTCTTTGGAGAGGGCTTTTTGTCTCGGGGAAAAGATTAATTGGTTTTATTTATATTTATACGTAATTACGTCAGAGATTACGTTCGTTAGAATCGTTAGAGCCGTTCATGAGAAAAGTAAAAGAAACTTTCACAGTTTCTTTATACTTGTTATACAGTTTTCAAGTTTTCCATACTATATTTAATCGTTATAGTGATAAAAACTAGACCGTATTAGTTGTGACCAACATGCAAAATTTCAAGCATTTTGCACCTGCCATTCCAGCCTTTCTTGAACAGAGCGGTGACAAATATGATATTAAAAGGGACACTACACTACGCTCAGCTAGCTCACTTAAGCATGCATTAAATTCAGTCGTGAAATAATAAGATAAAATGAACTAAGATCTAATATTAAACTAATGAACCGATATACGGAAAACCGCTATGTGTATTACCGGGATTCTACTATAGCTTAAAATTTCGCTTCCGCATTACATAACTAGAAATCTAAAGTACATTGAAAAATGCCACGCCCAGTTCTATTCACGTGATCTGCATCTGTACCGAATTTCGTGGTGGTACATCTCTTGTATTTTTCGTTATACTGCGCACAAACAACAATACAAACATATGCATACGCATATATTACATTTTATTATTTAAAATTGAGAGCATTTTAGTTGTTAATAAGCAGATTGTATTAAGAAAAAAATTGTTTACCCATTAAGTAAAATGTAAAGCCAAAACACACATTTAGATTAAGTTAATTAGCGAGCGATTAATAGTATACAATTTCCTGTCATCTATTTTATTTTTATTCCATAGGTTAATTTCTTAAGTGGTAACATAGATTTTCCAAGAAAAATTCCTGCAACTACTTATTTACTAGATTTGAAATAAAGATTCAGTAAGAAATTTATTAAGTGTAATTAGTGTATTTTAATTAAGTACGCTATTATTTATTTTCAAACCGTTATAAGATAAATTGAGAATGTTTTAATATTAATTTTTGCTTTTAAAGGTACAGTGCACATATATTGTAGTATAAATATGTATACTCTATATACAATAAGTTTCGTAGTGAATCGTGTTGTATTGATAATTTAATATATTTCGGGGTATCATATGCAGAAAGTGAACGAAAAGTCGTAAATATCAATCTAAAAAAAATAATGTAAGAATTTTTTTCAGTTTCATAGACCCTAATAAATAATTCAGAAATATTATTTATTACATTAGACGTTTACATTTGAGTCAGACCTATTTTTACTTTGTCATAATCTGGTTATGGTGAAAATGTGAGGACTTTAATACTGTACTACTATATTAATAATATAGTGCAAGTAACAACTGTCGTTGTAGTTCGACACATAACCCAATTTTTTCTGCTGTTAGGTGCTCACCTGTAAAAACACATGATATAAAAGATAAAAACATTGAAACGCACGCTACTTAATGATGACACTTTGTTTTGGCAACTCAATTATTTATTAAAATGTTATTTTCACTTAAAATTTCTATAAAGAGATTTACAATCCTTGTTCATCAGGTTTTAATTTAATCTGGAGCCGAGTGTTATGGCAAAGCGAGATCTTTCATAATTAGTTTAAAACGTAAATTTCTGATGGGAAATAATGGGGGTACATGTCGCTAGTACTGTACGGTTTTCAGAGTTGGAAGTCATCTTAGGGGTATTACTATTGATCTCACTGCCTTTGATCTGAAAATAATGCTGATTCATGACGATTTATCTCTAACTGATTTTTGTCTAATCCCCACATCTGTCTAATTATCTATAAATTCTAACTCTGAGATTTTTGTGTTGGTTTTGATCTCATCTGCTGGTTCTTCCTTCTTTTCTTACACTTCGTATATCTTTGCCGTATATCCTTCGTATATCTATATGGTAGCGCCATATTGCACCCATATTGCACCCATAATTGCAGGATCAAAATCATGCTACACTATAGAAAGTTTACTTCTATACAGATTATGACGCATTTACGTATTAAATACTTAATTCACATACTATACATAATTTCTAATATTCTGATAAATCCAGTATACCAACTCTTAATAGTTATGGATTGCTGAGTTTGCACTATGTAAGAGAACGTGTTATTGCACATATCTAACAAAGATAAACTGATATCTTGAAAACATAGATTTTCAATCTGTATAAAAAATTTTTAGACATGAAAACAACTTCTTTTCAACATGGGAAATAAAAATGCACTATGAACTAAATAATAATTCTTATCTTTGCCGAAAAGAAAGTACTTTAATTAGTGCTTGTGAAATACTCCTTTCAACATTTTTTTTTCGCTTCATGCGCAATCCAAAGTTTTCTTTTTTCATCTTAAAATATCGTTTACATTAATTTTTCTTTACTAGTTTTGTTTTTCTCTTATTTTTAATTTTACATAAG